>JAQFZU010000130.1:0-46206 GCA_034696185.1 Henia vesuviana | reverse complement strand
TATGTTAAAGGGAATTTCACTATTTAATTCAATTGATATTTTTATCACGTTTGACTTTCACTTGTTGATAAAAATATAAAAATATTATTTTTTATATAAATTAATTGATTTTAAAGTCTTATTTACCACATTAAATTCCTCAAGCTTAAATTTAAATTTTATTTTTTTTTTTTAAATTTAAATTTAAATTTTTTTTTTTAAATTAAAATAAATTTTTACAATTTAATTATTTTTATTATTTTTGCTTGAGAAAAATGAAATCGCTCAATAAAATAAAATTCGCATTGAAAAAATACCTTTGAATCCGTCACATTTTTCCATTTAAAAAAAAAAAATTATTTTTCAATGCAATTTTTGAAAAAATAGCAAAAAACGAGTCCTACGTTTCACACCTAATTATTTATAAACTTGATTAAATACTTGTAATAATAATTTAAATAAATTTGATAAATTCCTCAGGTGTAATTTCCAACACTTTACCTAAGCCTAACCTGAGTTAGTGAGCATTTAAACAGAAGGGGAAAAAAATGAAAAAATCTCGTTCCAAACCTCCTCCACTAGTCGCTGGATCACCATAATTATACGATCGTCGTTTCCAGACGTCCAAAGAAAACACACATTCGGGCGATCCAACAATTTAATCGTGAATCTCCATTAATTTCTGTCGTTGTATCGCTCACACTCCAAGTAATTACCGATGTTTACCGCCATTGCTATAATAAGTGAAATTCATTGGTCAAATATTACCTCGTGATGTGAATTAAGAAAATGACGTCATGTACGGATAGACTCGAAAATCGCTTTAAGATTCCTTCAAATAGAGAAAATAACTGTATTTTACATCATTGAATTTAACCAACATTTCAACGTTTTTTCATTAAAGTAAATAAACAGTTAAAATATAAATTTTCCGTTTAATTATTTTTCCCACCCATTCGATACAACCGATTGGATCGTGGCGTGGAATTAATAGATACGAAACGACCGGTTACTTGTTATCGTCTGCAAATCTCTGATTTGATTTAAGATATCAATTACAAGATGGTTTCGACAGGTTTGTTAATATTTTCGACACCATTAAGAGCTTTATCAACGCAGGTATCGTCAATACTACAATTAGCCAACAACCACGTTGAAAAAACCCTTTACATTCACCTGCAACCGATGAAACACGAAATACTTCCACCTTCGTCATCATTATTTTACACTCCAATCGAAAAACACTCTTGTATGAAATTAATATCTTTGATATACGTAACAGCACAAAATATTTGCAGAAACTTAGACGTTCGTATCTTACTCGAAAGTGGAATAAAAAATTCCAACAGCGAAACTCGAAGATCAACGAAGAAACAATTCGATGTTATTTTGACGAATTATGCACCGAAAATCGATTTAAAATCGTATTTGGATACACAATTTAATCAAAATACTCAAGATGTTCCAATCGTACATTTGCAAACAACTAATTTCAATACCGAGCAATTTTGCGCATTTAAATTTAACGATGAAGAATGCAAGGAATATAATAACATTGTATTGGGTGGGACCTTCGATCGACTTCACGCGGGACATAAAATTCTATTAACTGAAGCTTTAATTCGATGTAGGAACAAGTTAACTGTCGGTGTGACTAATCAAGTTATGATTCAAAGTATATATTTCATTTTATCAATTTTTCTCATTTTCTAAATTGATTTTTTCTTATTTTTTTTTTATAGAAAAAATTTTACACGAGTTGATTTTACCCATCGAAGAACGGATTAAAGATGTCCAAGAGTTTGTTGAAGATGTTAAACCCAGTGTCCGACACTTTGTTACACCAATTTCTGACCCTTTTGGACCTTCTATCGAGGATCCCGAGTTGGAATGTATCGTTGTGAGTGAGGAAACTGTCAAAGGTGGAATGAAAGTGAACGAAGAACGATTGAAAAAAGTTTGAAATTGAATTTAAATTTAAATTTATTTATAAAAATATTAAATTATTATTTTTAGGGATTTAAAATATTAGATTTAGCAACAGTTAATCTCGTTTTCGATGTCAATTATGGCCAACACGAAGAATTTAAAATAAGTTCATCGTCTCATCGTGTGCGAATGTTGGGCACGAGAATTAAAAAAGCACAAGTAAATTTAAATAAAAATTTTAAAAAAATAATAAAAATAAATTAATTTACTTTTTATTAACAGCCGCGACCTGAATTACCAAAATATCCATACATTATAGGCCTCACTGGTGGTATTTGCAGTGGTAAAACAAATATAACGAAATATTTAGAAACACTCGGAATGGTCGTAATACACGCGGATCAAATCGCACATTCGACGTATCTTCCCGGAACAGATGTTTATAAGAAAATTCTGATGGAATTTGGTGAAGATATGGTCGGTGCTGATAATTTAATCAATAGAAAGAAATTAGGAGAATTAGTCTTTTCAAATCCTGTAAATTTAAATATTAAAAAATATATTTTTAAATTAAATTTTTTTTTTTTATAATAGGATCAATTGACTAAATTAAACCAAATCGTTTGGCCAGCTGTAGAAACGCAATTGAAAAATGAAATCGAACGTTATAAAAATAAGAAATTTATTTTATTGGAAATTCCAATTTTAATTGAAAGTGGAATGACGCGACTCGTTCACGAAGTTTGGGTTTCGATCGTGCCACGAGAAACTGTGAGTTTTTAATTAATTAATTAATTAAATTTGAATTTAATTATTTTTAAAATTTTAGGCAGTTTCTAGAATACAAACGAGAGATAATTTACCATTAATACAAGCCCAGCAACGTGTCGATGCGCAAATAAGTAACGAAACACGAGTAGCAGCTGCTAATGTCGTTTTTTGTTCAATGTGGGAAAAGGAATTCACTAAAAAACAAGTCGAAATCGCTTGGCGAGAATTAAATGAATATTTAGCACAAAATGATAAACATAATTCGATAGAAAATAAATTATAAAAAAAAATTATATTATGAAAAGTAAATTAATATATTTATTTTTTTTTAAGTGTAATGAACGAGTTTACATTTTACGTAAAATAGGGAGAAAAATAGGTGAAAATAATTAAAAAAGATTGTTTTTAATCAGTACCAAACCGAGCCGCTCGTTTTTTCTTTTTTGCCTTAAAAAAATTAAGTTTATTTTAATTATTTTAAATATTTTAATTTATTAATATTTTATTTTACTTCAATTTCCTCAGTTTTTGTCACGATTCCGAACCTTTCTTTGCGTTTTTTCAATGCATCGTTCTTAAAATAAAAAGAATTATTTTATTTGTAATTAATTTTTAAAAATAATTTAAATAATTAAATTACGGTTGGGATATTGACCAAAGGTTCGTTTTCAAGTTGAAATCTTTTCGCTCTCGCATTTAATTTCAATATTTCCTCAGTCTTTGAAATTAAAAAAAAAAAATTTAAAAATAAATTTTTTTAAAATATTTCATTTTCAAAAACCTTGTCTAATTTGAATCTCTCAGCACGTTTTTGCAAACGATCCAAATCCTAAATAAAAAAAAAATTACATTAAAAATAATAAAATAAATAATATTAATTTAACTTACACTGGAAAATGCTGAATTACTCGTTTTAATCGTTTCCCCAGTTCCAAATCGTTCAGCTCTCGCTTGTTTCTTCAAATCGTCTGACATTGGTAATTCGAATTTCTTAGCTCGCAAAATTTTTTTCTAAAATAAAAATAAAATTTATATAAAGTTAAAAACCAATATAAATTAACGCAGTGTCTATTTTCTCTATAACAAACTAATATATAATTTTAAAAGAATTGGAAAGTTGCGAAAATATGAAAAATTAAACGTAAATTTCACAAAATAATTTAATTTCACATTTTTCCAATTCTTTTCAAAACATTTACTCAGTTGAAAATAGGCATAAATTAAATTTAATTACTTCATCGTCTGAAACTCCCTGTAATTTAGTCATTAAGACTTTCTCGTCTTGTGAATTGTTATTGTTAGTGTTTAAATCGTCTATTTTGTCGTCAATGATTATTTTTTCGGTCGCAATTCCAAGTTTTGTCGGTGATTCGGTTGCTGTTGGTGAATTGAGTATAATTTCATCTTGAAATGAAACGTCGCTCGCTTTTCCATCGTCGGCTAAAACGTCGTCCTATTAAAATTTGAATTTTATTCGTTAATTGCATTTGTTTTGTGTATTAAAATGTATTAAATTTACTTCCAAAACGTCCTCGTCTTCTTCCAATGCTGAAAGGAATCATGTTTGAGTTAAATTGATGTGATTTTTAATTATTAGTTACCGTTTGTTTGTAAAGCCGATAATAATCTTTCGGTGAGGTCGTTTTTGTAGCCGCTCGTTGATAATCCTCGAGCTTTTAATTCGCGTTTTAAATCGGCGACCTTTGGATTAAAGTTAAGTTTGAGTTTTGATTTTAATTTTAAGTTTTATTTTCTTTCATGTCTGTTGTTGTTTTACCTTTAATTTACTAATATCCGAAACCTGCAGGTCTTTTGACGTCGCCATGTTTCTAACTTTGCATTTAGACAAACCACGCGGTTGTTTTGCGGTTGCGCGGTTGCTAGAAAGAGACTGGAACTTCTGATTGTGAATTTCGTTTGTTTTTAAGTTTGGAATTTTATTTAAATATATAATGAGATTAAATTTTTTGAAAAATGCAAATAAAAGTTAAAGATAGTAAAAATTACATTTATCGGTTTTTTTCAATATCTTCACATCATTGAATGTCGGTCTGCTTTTAGACAATTTGGGATCGATAAAATAATCGGATTGTGTCAATCGATTGTAGAAAATAAGAAAACCGACGAAAATCTAAAATTATTTCCAACTCTTTTAATTCTAAAAATATTTTCATTCATCTCAATTTCAAAAAAAAATTTATTTAAAAAATTAAAATTAAAAATCACAAAAATATAAACTCCAATTCAAAAAATAACCAAACCACAACGAAATCCTTAAAAACCCCCAAAAACAAACACTAAAACCGAAATCGAAACCAAACAAAGCTTTAAAAATCCCATTTCCATTGATATTTCAACATTCTACCTTCTTTCCCTGTCCATTTCATCTAATCTGCATTACAACTCAACAGGGGCAATTGGGAACTTAGTCATTGTCGTTTCAAACACCGATTATATCAATTCCAACCTCCCCACCAACTCTAAGAATCCCACATTTATACAAAACCACTAGTTAATCCCGTACAAACGTGTTAAAAAACGGTAAAAACAAGTTAAGAACGATTGAAATTCATTCGAACCCGATTCCCAATTCACCCTTCGTTTCTCCTCTTTCTCTGAGATCGCGTCAAAATGGCTACCAGACCGAGCTACCCGATGCCTGGCCCAGGAAATCCACCGCCACCGCAGCAGAGATTTCCTGCTCCTGGCCCTCCCATGAGGCACTATAATCAATCCGGATATCCAGTAAGTGTTTTGAATTGCCTTTCAACTCAGTTGTCATTCAGCCGGAGTCAAAACATCGTGTGTTTCTTCGTCCCCGACGACGATCAACACCTTCGGTGCAACTGCGCCCAAACCCACGTCGTCGTTTCTCGATTGGTTTATTTTTTCCCGTATTTAAATTTTTTCAATTTTAATATCCGACCTGTCCTCCTCTCACCCATCGGAGAAGGCACTTCGACCTCAACCGAGCATCTTGGCCTCCATGATGCGGTTTGGCCTTTTGATCTCGATGGAGCCAAAGGATTAATTCATGGATTCCGTAAAATTTTCATTTTTTTTATTTCTTTTTACATTTTATTTTATGTGTTGTGATATGTAGGAAGGGTTTTCGACGGTTTTTTTAATTTTATAAATGGGTTTTTATTTTATTTTAAGGGTTTTGTCATTTTGATTTTGTGTGTTTTGAATTGATTTTTTTGAAATTTTCTGTTTTCAAATTGAAATTTTTTTTTTTTTTTTTTAGATGCAACAAAGACCGACTTATCCAACAATGAATGTAACAGCAGTTCGAATGCCGCCAGTGCAGGGTCAAGTTACCCCTGTGATGGGTCATCCGTACCAAGGAAGGTTACCACAGGTACCTCCGAATGCTATGGCTGTTGATCCTTCGAGAAAAAGACCGATGGATGCTCGACAACCACCACCAAAAAGGTATTTTTTTTTTTTTAATTTGGAAATATAAAAATTTTTAAATTTTTTAAATTAAATAAAAAATTGTTGAAGGAGAAATTGAAAAAATTTGTTATTTTTACCAGTGATTTTTCCAATCCCCTTAGTAACAAGAAAAAGAAAAAGATGGCCGATAAAATTCTACCACAAAAGGTAGTTTTATGAAGATTGAAGTTTTGCTTTTTTTTGAGGTTTGTTTTGAAATTTAGGTTCGTGATCTTGTCCCGGAATCTCAAGCTTACATGGATTTATTGGCATTTGAAAGGAAATTGGATGCGACTATTATGAGAAAACAACTCGATATTCAAGAATCACTTAAGAGACCAATGAAACAAAAGAGAAAATTACGCATTTTTATATCCAATACGTATTTTCCTGCTAAACCAGAAGGCGAAGTAAATATAAAATTTTATATATTTTTTTAAAATTAATTTAATTAATTGAATTTTAGGATGGTGAAGAAGGGACTGTTGCTTCGTGGGAATTACGAGTCGAAGGACGATTATTGGATGATGTAAATTGAAAATTAAAAAATTAAAATTAATTTAATTTAATTTATTTTAATCGTAGCCAGCGGTATCCAAAAATGACCCGAATAAAGTTAAACGAAAATTTTCATCTTTTTTTAAAAGTCTGGTTATTGAGTTGGATAAAGACTTATACGGGCCTGATAACCATCTGGTCGAAGTAAAAATTAGCATAATTTTTAAAATTAAATGGATTTTAAATATTTTCAATTTTTTTTTTAGTGGCATCGAACTCCGAACACTCAAGAAACAGATGGTTTTCAAGTTAAAAGGCCTGGCGACAAGAATGTTCGTTGCACTATTTTACTCCTTTTAGATTATCAGGTAAAAGAATAAAAATTTTTTTTAATTTGTTTTTTTAATTTGTTTTTTTTAATTTTCAAGCCATTGCAATATAAACTGGATCCGTGTTTAGCACGTCTTTTAGGAGTTCACACTCAAACTCGACCGGTGATAATAACCGCGCTATGGCAATACATTAAAACGCACAAACTCCAAGATCCACACGAACGTGAATACATCGTTTGCGATAAATATTTAGAACGGATTTTTCAATGTCCTCGAATGAAATTCGCTGAAATTCCACAACGTTTGAACCAATTACTACACCCGCCCGAACCCATCGTCATCAATCATTTAATAAGGTTTTATTTTAAAATTATAATTTAAAAAAAAAATTTATTTAATTTGATTTTAATATTTTTAGTGTCGAGGGACCAGATCAGAAGAAAACTGCTTGTTATGATATTGATGTGGAAGTGGTAAGCTTTCAGGTGTGGCTTTTATCGTACGGGGTTTTAATTTAAACACTGGTTGTGATGTGGCGAGAAAATTTTTTATTAAATTTTTTTAAATTTTTTTTATTTATTTTTAGTTAATTTTAATTTTTTTAAAATATTTTTCTAGGACGATACGTTGAAAACTCAAATGAGTAATTTCCTACTTTCAACAGCTAATCAGCAGGAAATTCAATCGTTAGATAATAAGGTTTGATGATTTACGGGAAATCATTTATTTAGTTGCTTAATCGATATTTTTTTCTTTTCTTTATTAATCGATTTCTCAGATCCATGAAACGGTGGAAACGATCAATCAATTAAAAACACATCGCGAATTCTTTCTCAGCTTTGCTAAAGATCCGCAGCAATTCATCAACAAGTGGCTAATTTCCCAAACTCGGGATCTTAAAGTATATTCGAATTTATTTTTGATTAATTAATTAAATTAATTTAAAAAAAAAATAAATTTACAGACGATGACGGACGTTGTTGGGAACCCAGAAGAAGAACGTCACGCTGAATTCTATTACCAACCATGGGCTCAGGAAGCTGTTTGCAGATATTTCTATAGCAAAGTAAATTTATTTCAATTCAATTCCAATATAAAATTTATTAAAATTATTTTCAACAATTTAAGGTACAACAAAAACGCGCTGAATTGGAACAAGCGCTTGGAATTCGTAATAATTAATAGTAATAATAAAGTAAATATTTTTTTGTTTACATTCAAAACAAATGGTAACAAAATTGTGAGTATGAAAATAATGAATTTTTGTTATTTACTTTACTATTATTTCTATTTACATTGAAATATTTAGTCTTGAATAATATTTACATTAAAAATTCGACATGTAAAAGTCTTGGAATAAAAACATGAATTTAATTAAATCTTTAGTAAATAACCGTGAGGTTCTTAAATTGTAAAACGCATAAATTACGTTGAATATTTATTACACTTGGCAGGAGAAATCGAGTAAAGTAAATATTGATTTAAGTATCGTGTCTATTGAATTTTACATTTGTCATGGGAATTTTGGCATGAAAATAGCTTTGTTAACGAGTTAACACGTAGTAATTTTACTTTTTGTTTGCCAAGTTTTAAATGGAATTTAATTATAAAGTAATAGGAATTTGAAATGCGCTTCGTTTGATTCAAAACCGTTCCAAAAATCATGTTAAAGCGAACTCGTAATTCATCACAGAATCTCCGACGGTCTGTAAGAATCAATTAAATCATATTTTTCAAGGAGAACTCATCACTCGAAAGAAAAATGGGAGAAAAAATTGGATTTCTATGATGGATCGAACTGAATAAACAAAAATAAGATTTCGATTCGGTTACTTTTTTTTTTTTTTAGATGATTGTTATTTGTAGATTATTTTTTTCTTTATTTACTTATCAAATTGGAATAAAATCGTAATTAAATATCAAAGCAATTGTGGTTTGATATACAGATCAAACCTAGATATAACGAATTGCGAATTGTTCGATATAACGAACAATTCGCTGTTCGTTGGTTGGTTTACCATAGAATTAATGTTAAAAAAATCGGATTTAACGAATTATCGCTTATAGCGAACACATTTTACGAAACGGAAGTCAGGTTACCTCGATTTAAGACTTATTTCCTGTAAAAAAAATTGGCTGCTCCAATCCAAAGTAAATACTCGTGAAGTATTATTTACGATTTGTAATTTATTTTTTACATTTTTTATGCTATTTCGTTAAATTTCGTTAAATCAAATGAATGGAAAAAAATTCTCAATCATTGGACATAACGAATTATTTCGTTATATCGAATTCACTAATTCGATTTAACGAAATAGTTCATTATATCGAGTATTTAAATTTTTTTTCTATTTATTCAATTTAACGAAATAGTTCGTTATATCGGGTGTGGCAAACTCTCGATTTAACTAACACATTTTGACGGTCCCTTTGAGTTCGTTATATGGAGGTACGACCTGTATGTTTTTTTTAACGAATCAACATCGAAGAAAAATGTAAAAAACAAATTATTCAAGAGATTCCATTGATAAAAAAAATTATAATAACTAAAAATAAAAAATAAATTCTAAAAACTAATTATCATAATGAAAAACTGAAATATTCACATACTTGAGTAAAAATCCCCGCTTAAAAACCAAAATTCGATCTTCTCTTCTTCATTCCAATCGTTAAAACACAAAATGTGCATCCAACCTCTTTAATTCAAAAAATCCATCATAATAATAATACACACTCTTTTACATAACTATGAAATCAGTGCACAGTTTAAAATGAAAAATAAAAAGATAAAAATGCAATAGTGAAAAAAAAAAAAAATTTATTTAATTTATTTTCCATTTTTTTTTAAAAAAAGAACACTCACGCACATTTGCACACACCTCACTGTGATTATACCGTGAATGTTTATTTTTATAATTCCTTTTATATAATATATATATATTTCTCATTGTCACACGTCATCGTGCACACATTCGACCAAGCTGACTCTGTCATCGTCTGTTGAAAATCGACGTAGACGAGATGCAGAAGCAGGACTCACACCTCGACTGCACGTACTTAACGCCAAAGGAGACGAGCTGCGAGCACTCGACGGTGATGTCAATGACGTTGTATCGTCCGCAGCACGCGATGTCATGCTACGAATATCAGCCACGAGATTCGATAAGAGAATCGCACCACGTTCCGAGGACGGAGCCGTCGAAACATCTCCTTCGGTGGGCGTCGGTGATGCGAGCGAACTCATCGCTCGATGACTACTGGGAGTTGTGGCCACTGGAGGCGAACTCGGTGTCAGATGAAGGCTGCTAACATCAGTAGGTGTGTAGGCGCTCATTATTGAGCCAGGTGTTGACAAATTTGAAGTCGCACAAGCCCCTGGTGAAGCGAGATAAGAATATGTGGAGAGCAAAAAGAAAAAGAATTATCAACAAAGATTCATTAAAACATTTATGCTCTTCTAAACAGCTCTCGTTTTACTATCTTTTTAAATGTTTAAAACGACCAAATGTTTGATATTTTTATCTCGATCGAATCTAAATGCATTTAATTGTCCGTTTTGTTTATTAAAGATGAAAATATTATCAATTTAAATATTATAAAATGCAGTAATTAAAATCTCGCTTTTCAAATCCCACTAAATCACATAAATTATAATTATTAACTAAACTTAATCCCTTAAACTCCTCAAAAATAATTACAATAATCAAACGAGTCATTAATTATCATTTTATTAAATCTCTATTAACCGCCGACTCTGAATTCCTACTTTCAATCATATTTACGATCTCTCGTTATTTTCAAATACAAAATTAAAGTTCATAATTAATTATTTACCGTCTGAATACGGTGGCGGGTAAATACAGTTGGCCTGATTGGCTGAAAATGGTAGACTCGAGCAGATCGAGTCGCCCGGCGATGACGGACAGAGAGGTCCTGCGAAAGAAGAAAAAAATTTTCAAAGATTTATTAAGCAACCTGAACCACGAGTCATTTGACCAAGGTTAGGGAGGAGTTGGTACAATGCAATTACCCTGTAATAAAGTCGAAAAGGGAACAAGAAATGAATGGGTGCGAGCCCTGTCATTATTGGTCATTGGAGAAGGCGAAGGCGGTATTAGTGTCGGATTTAAGCCCCCCCATGATGACAAGCTGTGCTCGTATTCACACTAACCAAGGCTTGAAGGAATTGAGCGGTATTTTGAGCAAGAAGTTGCAGCTTTAGTAGTTTTCGTAGTGTTCACAGGTGCCAACCACGCCTTACTCATTTGCTTACATTCGAGTTTTCTTCCATAGACTTGTGAAGCGAAGAAGTCGGCGGGCGGCGGTCAATTCATACACGCTTCGCTTACAGTCAACTGAAGCCAGAAACGTGGTTGGAAACTTGAATTGAAGGAGTCACGAACTACTGGACTGACTAAGTGCTTTACGAACTTGCCATTTTGCTAAACTTTTCTAATTAAAAAGGATCAGTTTTGCTAAGTTTTAAGAAATTCTTTTAAAACTACTTTTCAACAATTTTTTTTTTGTTTTTAAAATAAAAGAAAATTATAATGTTAAATTGGAAATAAAAAATATTTATTTTAAGTCGGAAATTTGTAAGAAAATTAATTAAATAAAAATATAAAATTAAAAAAAAAAAAAAAAATCGAATTTTTTACAATAGCAATTGCAAGAAAAAATTATTAAATTTATTCAAAAGTTAATTTAAATTGATTGAAAGTCGATACATTTAACTTTAAACTATCAAAAAGAAGAATGGAATTTCACTTGAATTTTTTCGAGTACATCAAACAGGTCTTTTGCTAGTCCCGAGGTCGTGTTTTGTGGCACTGCGAATGTCACTTCAATTAAAGGCAAGTGTATGCTGCAGTATAACAATTCACCCATTAAAACCTCAACCTTTTTACATTTGTTAAAAAAACAAAAAAAAACATCTTTTTAACATCTCAACTGAAATTTATTCTCGCTTTTATTTCCAGACGAGATGAGACTAACTTTTTAATTGCTTTTCTTTTCTCAAAGGTCATTTTTCCCCTTTTAACAGTCGGGACAGCTAATTTTTCAAGATTCCACCACGGGGATTTCTCATCCCAAAGGTATAGGAAAAAGGCAGTGAGCAACAGATTACTTTTTATCTAATTCTAATCGAAAAAAAAAAAAAAAATTGGTTCATCAGTGACCGAGGTCTTCTTTAAATCGAAGTCACAGTTTGTTAATGGACCAATCAGTCACGCTTAATTTACCAGTACATTTAGTATTAACTGGAACAACCAAAGGATTACCAAATGGGAATTTATTCACTAAAATTTCTTTTATCAAATATTATTTATCTCTTTTTAAAGTGGAATTTTAATACCATTTTTTTGCTTGTTTACCTTAGTCGTGCAATAAATGGTGTTTACGACATTGAGCCGTGTTAATGCACGTCACTGTGATCTCTTAAATAAATCCGTTAGTTGTGTTTATATAAGAAAAACCTTTTTTTTTATAAGTTAAGACGACAATTTCAAGCACCCGATAAGTGCCCATTAAATTCCTCCCAAAATTGAAGTAATAAAATTGGCGTTTAAAAATAATTTATTCCTGTTTCATTAAAAGAAAATCATTTATAACAAAAATTTATTTGGATTTTTAAACTTATTTTTTATTTTTAATAAAAAAAAAATTTTTTTGACGGTGATTTATAAATACGAGTTATTATAACGAGGCTTGAATTTATGCTAAATTTTGTATTTTTTTTTATATTTTCCTTTGGGTCTTAATATGTTGAGAATTGCTGTGTTTGCAGTTATGAGTGGGAAATATCAATGATTTTTTTTTTATTTAATATGAGTTCAGTCGTAAATTCCAGTTATTTATCGGAGTCGATGATTTCTCGTGTTGAAAAAACGATGATAAATTGTACCGCTTGAAATTTTTCATGAAATTTTTACTCATGTTTGATATCGCGAGTAAATGTTTTATTAATATAATTTAAATAGATTTTAGGATATTTGAAGTCATTTGTTATTTTAAAAGAACCGTTGAATGCGCCTTTTCAGAATGAGCTCGAAATTGCGTAGTTTTATACGACTTTAAACACATTTACAGCTTATAAATGACTTCCAAAAGCATCCCCGACATTCTAATTTATTACACGACATTAGTTACAAACACCATTTGATGAATTGCCATCCCCAATAATCATTTTTTCAGCCATTAATTCATGGAAATCTCAACCAATACAAAACCATTCAACATTTCCCCTATAAACATTCTTTTCTTTAAAAAAAAAAAAAAAACCAATAAAGAAAAATCAAATAAAAATAAAAAAAGAAAACCCCCCAATCCAATAAACCCTTTTATTATCAAAATGAGTGATCCCATAGCCAAAATCCTTTTTATAAAACCAAAAAAAGTGGAAACGGCTGAAAAATGACGCCTTTTTTATCAGATATGTTGGCCGAAAAACAAAGTTGGAAATCAATTCACTCGAATCCAAGTTTAAGAAAGAGAAAAAAGTAAGTAGAAAAAAAAAAAAAAAAAAATCCCTCGTGTGCCAGTTCCAAATGCTGAATCTGGCGTCGAGTTCTTCTCATTCCACACACAGTCTCTTAGGTTGCCTCCTTCTCTCATCTTTTAACTTCCCCAGGGTGGCGCTAGGGAAGGTGACAGCTGTCGCGAGTCTGTGTATTTCCTCCTCACTTTAATTCTTGTATGTGAACCCACGAGTTTACTCGCGACTTCAATTACCGAAGCCTGCGGACACAGGCAAAAATATCCTCGCCAATTGCTAACGCCATATCGATTACGATTGTGGCCATCTGTTGGATTTTGATTCGTCATTTACGCGGTGGAATTACTAACGAGCTTTTCCCCAGGGGTTTTGCGAGAGTTTTGAAAAGCGGCACTATCGACCTTAATTGTAATTGCGACTATGAGCAAACTGGCACGTTTCTGTTTCTATCCTTAGGTTCCTCCTAGTAATAATGGCATCGATGCCGAGAAGACAATGAGAAACCATCAGTCGAATGCTTTTAATAGGTAAATTCAAACTTGAATAAAAGTTGAAAATTTCTATCATAAATTAAATCATGAATTAAATTTCTTTTTCTTATAAAAGTATTATAAATATTTTTTTTTTATTTTAAAGAAGCGAATATAATGAAAACCTTTCAATCATCAACCCTATAGTAATAGATCGACGTAAACTGCAGTTGCATAGAGCTATCTAATGCATGATCGCGCATGCGTGCTAAGGATTCATACATCAAATCACAACTATGAAAAGGCAATAACTTTATCTGTTTACGAACAAAGTTGAAATGAAAAATAAGCTTTGCTATATCGAGTATTTTACTAAATCCTTATTATTATAATCCTTTGTGTATATATTAAATGTTTTTTTCTCATTTGTACATTTAAACATTAATGAAAAGAGAACTTTTGTCCAGAATTAATTCAAACAGTCATTTTGTTACTAATGACTCGTGATCTGGCTTTAAACCGAGCTTCTTTTCCCCTTTTTCTTGACAATGCGCCAACTTCACTCGTGTTATTAACAGGAAATCATCCTTCTCTTCGCCCGTCAAATTCCCCTGGCAAAAGATCCGATTCACTGCGACTGCGCACTGCGCCAGCACAAATTTGCATTCTGCCAACACTAACAAAAATACACAGCCCCATACTGTCCCGAACCACATCCTCAACATTGAAAAAAAAAATAAAAAAAATTGTAAAAAAAAAAAGAAAAAAAGAACGGATTGGCCTACGTCGAGGTTAACGACAATTCCACACACTATTTCCTTATTCATCCGAAATGCACGCTTCGAAAATGTTTTTTTTTCCTTTCTTTAAAAGGACGGAGTATTGGTATAATAATTTCTTCTTTCTCTACTCGAGACGAGAAAATTGAAGAAGAGGGAAAAAATGAAGCCATTTTTTTTTCTTCTCTTTTTTTTGGTTATCTTTCGTTGGCATTCTTCCCAGAGGCATCCATAGCGAGAAAGCAAACATCTTACGTTGGTTTGCCACCTTTGCTTAACTTATTTTACATTACCATAATCTCGCTAAAATGTGTTGCCAAACGCCCGTAGCCATGTGGCAAGTAAATAGCAACTATTTTCGCATCATTGTCACGACTCGCTTTTTTCGTTAAGATACGCAATATCGCATTGCATTGTAGCAAAATGGTTTTAATCAAAGTAATGTAAGGCTTTTTATATCGTCTTTTCAATGCATTTTAAAGTTGGTTTACTTTTACTCATTGTTTTTAAGCAAGGTTTCAATTTTAAACATAATCGAAAGTGCTTTTTTAAAGCAAACTCACGAATGAATAATAAATAATTTGCGTTATTATAAAAAGTTAAGGTAAAGGAATAATTTAAAACCTTTTAACCTTTGTGAACCATAAAAAATATTTTTTTTGTGTTAAAAAAATATTTTTACAGTCTTCTTAATTATTTATATTCACGAAGAGTTAAAAGCATGTTATTGAGAAAATAGAATAAATAAGTAAAAGAAAAACATTGCAATGTCTGCTTTATGGTGTTAAAAAAAAAGCTGTCAACGAATTATTAATTATTAAATCGATTAATTATTAACAATTTCAGATTTGCCATTAGCGAACTCAAACTTACTAAACTACGGTAGCCTTCAAGTTCCATTATTGCACTCGCGCTTTTAAAAATAATTTTCTTCGTAACTCGCAACAAGTTATTTATAATTAAAAAAAAATTTTTAATTAAAAATTCAAAAATTACGTGTTTTGTATTTGAATAGTTTAATAAGTCTCGTTTAAGTGCACGACGATATAGAGAATGGATACCGCAATTCACTTGGTTGTATCGTCCGAGTGAGTACGTGCTGCCTCGGTCTTTGATGATAGTGCAATGTAGTTTGCATTGCATGTATCACTTTAAAGAATCCTTGGAAAGGGCTCTTTTAACTCACGAAAGAGGCGGATTTGGTACAACGCACATCGTATGACAAAATGTTGCACATTAAGCAAATGTCTGCACTGCAAACTGCGATAGTTTAAAATTATGCTAAATTTCGAATAAAGTGCGTCATTTTAGATTTTAAATTACAGTAATTCGTTGTCGGGATAAAAACAATTTCATTTTTTTCATCGTTTTAAAAGAAAAGTTTAACTTTCTTAACAACTTTTTTATTTCAAAATTTGAATAACAAAAACTTCATCTTTAAAAACAAAAGTGTATTGTTATTATAATTTAAAAAAAAATGGGTCGAATTAATCAAAAATGATTTAATGCAGGGCATTTCAAATTCATATTGCAAATGTAATTAATCAAATTGATTAAATATAGAATTAAAGTTGCAGTTTTAATAAATTAATTTTTTTCTGTGACAAAATAAGTTATTTTTGATATCAGTTTTAAAATAAATTTAAAATTCTAATTTCGGTGATGTATTAATAATTAGGACTCGATTAAGTCAGTTGAAGTTTGATATAAAACATCATTTGCACATTTATCTATTAATTTCGCTTTTAAAGTTAATTTAGCAAAACGATTTTATTTTTTAAAATTAAATAAACAAATTTTGTTTTAAATAAATTTTTTATTTTTTTATTAAATTTATTTACTTTTATTTTACTTTTCAATTTTGATTATCGATCGACTTAAACGGATTTGATTTACTTGTCACATTTCGAATCGAGAGATTCAATGAGATTGAAACATATTTGTGTCAGAGTAACATAACTTCTCACTTACATTAAATTTGGTGCAAAATAAAAAAGAAAAGAGGAAAGACTAAGGTTTTTTTTCATCTTCGTTTCAGATTTTTGTCACTGTCGTCTTGTGAAAAGTATTTTTTTGATTTAGTTTCACAGAGTTTGAGTTCACTTTAATTCTCGGATAAAAGCAAATAAAAAAAAAGCTTTAAATGTCAAAAATGCGGTAGAAAAGCGAATCATTATAAAAGGATATCGAAAATTACAAAAATCAATGAATAAGAAAATTTAAAGATGATGTACTTAAGTATTGATAAGAAATTTAATAATTCACATTTAGTTCAATTTTGAATTTTGCAAATGTAAATATTGGGGATTAATAAGAATTGAAAAATCTGGTTTAAAACATCATTTCACCATTCCAATCATCATAAAGAAATTTTCCAAGTTTATTCATGACATTTACAGATTAATCAGATTTTTTTTCCTTTTCCTAAATAGCTTTTATTAGACTAATCTTTTCAACTATAAAAAAAAGCCAATTTAAAGTTTCTCCCATGAAACCCATTAGTTATTGAAAGTAATTCGCAAAGAGGATAAGCCAATGGACCTTTCATGAAAGAGATTTTGCAAGACCAACACCATTTTAGCCTCCAGCATCGCTTTTTGCCTTGGTCAACAACACCAAAAAAGCAAAAAAAAATATAAGGAAAGGGAGGAAAAAAATTACATGTTGAAAGTCTATTACAGAAGATATCAAAACACAAAAGATGCATTACTTGCGAAACATGAGAATAGTCTATAACTATTTACACTTAGACCGCTACAAAAATGATTGGATTATCACTTATAATATCAAGTGTATAAACAAAATGATACTTTTAATAAGCAAATCACCAAAAATTGGCATTTCTCGATATTATTTCGCATTAGCGACGCCGAAATTGTTGAGCGATTTTCTAATTTGATGGTGAATATTAAGTCAATGCGAACGTGTTTGCATCGCTGGAGGAGTTTCTACAGATGAAAAGGATGGTGGGTGGATGGGGGGGTTTGTATAATAAAGAAGAGCCAACCATCGCCGCCTTTACTTTGCATAAATCTTTCCATTTGTTTAATTAGTTGGCGCCTTGGGTACTGGTTTGCCACTACAAAATGGGATGGGGGATGTATAAGTTAGTAGAAAGTGCTCTTGAGTAACTTATCTAAAAGAATTGAACAGATGTTTGCACTTGGATACAGTATTGTGTGCACTAAGTCATTTGTATTCATAAAACATCACATTTATTTCAACTAATCTCTATTTAACATTTTTACTTTGTTTATTTTTCTTTTTTCTTCTTTAATAAAAAAATTATTTTCCTACAGAGACATTCTAAAATCATTTAAGTGAATTATGGTTTTTCTTATTACATTTTTATATTATGGAAATTAAGATGAAAAATTAAAAAAGCATAAATAGTTGGAGTTTATGTATTTTATAATGTAGATAATTGTTTGTAGATTTAATTGTTTTAGTTTTATTTTTTTCTACAAATGTTTTGGTTCATTCTAGAAATGGAGACTTAAAGGATGAAGAAGGATTTAGTGAGGAATTACAATTGGCAAAGTTTTACATGGTACAAGTTTAGATGTTTATTTCAAGTGTCATGTTTATAAAACTTTCTACCAAGTCTTGTAATTTAATCTAAGGAGAATAAAAACATTGTATGTGTATAATGTAAGAAAAAAATATGAATGTTGTAATCAATTTTTTAAAAGAGTAAAAAAACAGTTTGTGATGGGTCATCAATTTTTCATGATTCCTTAGAAAATTTTTCTATTGAATTTGTCTTTTCAAAGAAATATTTTTAAACCTCAAAACTAAATTGGGGTTATGAGCAGTCTATAAATTGACTTCAGAATCTAAAATATCTTTTAATTCTGCAATAAAATAATCATTTCCTTTGTTGATAACATTTGAATTTAACCTCAAATGCTAAACACAAACCTCAGTCAATTAAAAATCTGAAATTTTCATTGGTTTAAAACAATTATCTACACCATGTATCATAATACAAAACACTATTGTTGACAAGTAAAACATTTGATTTAATTAACATATCCCATGTTTTAAGAGTGAAAGTTAGGGTAAAACCCCCAAAGCACTTAACCTTGTGACTTGTAAGTTCAAACATTGCAATTCTAATAAAACTCTTTGTTGAACTTGTTATACAATAAAGTAATATCTTGTCTCATCTTCATGATTTATTAATTTACCTTTAAAATTCCAGTATGCATTGCATTTTCAATAATTAATATTATTCAAATATTAAACAAAAATTAAAAAATAATAATCAATAAAAAAGTTGAAAAAGTTGAAAAAGTTGAAAAAAAAGCACTAAATAAACAAAAAATCTCAAAGTAACTGACATTTTAATAAACCCAAAACCAAAAAAACATCTTCATCAACCTTAAATTTTAATAAAATAAAATATTTTTATTTTATTTCGTGTTATATTACAATCTCTCAAGCCATTATAAACCTCAGCCTAAAAGCATGAAGTCAAGCATTTCATGTAATATCGAAGCATAAAGGAATGTAACTGAAAGAATGAATAACATGTAACATGCATTGCTTAAGTTTGCACAGCATAACTTTAGCTTGACTGAGCGAATAATAATAATTTTAAATTGAATAAACCACTAACCTGAATTAAACAGCATCAAATTATGAATATAAGGAGTGTTGGTATATGAATAAGGAGGCACATCGTCCTTATAATCAGCTGCTCCATGTACCAATGGGTACATATCTGGTTTTGACGCCACCTTTCAAACAAAAAAAGAATTAGCAAATTAAAAATTAAAATCAAATTTAAAAAAAAAAGTCTTTGTTGGTTGGTGCGTGTCAATGCAAATTTCTCATGCGAAAATAAAGAGTGAACTAATCGCTTTTAATCCTTATTTGATTGTATTTAATCCCAGAAACACGTAAATAAATGCAATTCAGATTATCCCAACCCTTAGAATTAATCACTGTGTAATAAGAAACTTAACCTGGCATTTTTAATGAGAATTTGTTATTCTCCAATTTTTTTCTTTGACAAATCACACAATGGTCGATAAATTTCAAATTGATTTGCGTTGAATATCGCATTTAAAGTAATAAAAATAATGTTGATTTACTATCACAGTGTCTGGAGTAATAAATCGGCAGAAATCCTCAATTACTGTCCTTTAGACTTTAGAAGAGGGAAAAAATAAGAGAGAAATCATTCCCCAAACAAGCGAATCATGGGAAAACAGGAAACAAGATCAGGGAATTGATCCAAGACGTGCAGACTAACGTGATCTCATTATTGCGACTTAATACCAAACTTCCCACAATTCCTCCGAGTAATAACTCTTATAACAACTTCCTCTCTCGTCCTTAACCTCATCGAGAAAAACAATTGAATCAGTCGATCGGAACAATAAATTTAAAAATTAAGTAAAAAATTTATTAAAAAAACCTCAAATCTAAATTAGAAAATACCACACATTTTTAACAACTTTTCACAACATCCTCGTGTAATAATCGGAAAAATTCCTTTCATTTCATACCTTTAAAAACTTAGTTGAAAAACTGTTTTTACCGGGTTTTTTGAATATAATAAATCCATCGTTTTTCATCACAATTTCTTTTCATAATGATAATAAAAATGGCGTGAAGCAAGTTTTTATTATTTGCCCTTCTACTTAGTTCGCCGCCCGCAGTTTTCGGCGACCTAAAGACGACTCCCCGGCGCCAAATGACTACATCCTTTGTTGGTTCCAGGGGGATAAGAGCGAGTTGTTCGCCTCTCAACTTTGAGCGATGATGGAGATTACAAGAAACGAACGACTTATAGTTTGAGTAGTAGTTGGAATCAGATGCGCCTTGTTTGGCATTCGGTATTTTTCATTTTCTTTTTAGCAAATCGAGCGATTTTCAAAGCGCGGGTTTCGACATCAAAAGATTTGAGAATCGAAGTGGTAAAAAAAAGTGACCGTGCGAATCGTCGACTATTTTTCCCCTCGTTTTCCCGCACTGCCATCCCTTGGGTTTTGTCCAATGGCAAACTGACTGCTCTCCACTTTCGACCACTCTATTCCATAAGTAAAATTCAATTCGAAAAAGTTCACATTCCTTCGAGATGGGACACGGAAACCGCATTTTAATCAAGCCCCATGAACGTGAATAGAAAGAACGAGAAAGAATAAAAAGGAGAAATCATTCGAGCAAGGAAAAGAGGGTTTTTGCTTGTTCATAGAGTCTGCAGTGGAAGTAATGTAATAATATAGAAATTGAGGTAAAGTTTTTCAGTTTGAAATTTAATCGAGTTATGGTTTCCTGTTATGTTAATCGAGTTTCGGTTTCCATTTAAAAGTTAGAACTGTGAAATGGGTTTTTTGAGTGTTTTTTTTAGAATAATGTGCATCAAATTGACATTTTTGTACTGCCAATGATTATTCATTGCTTTCATGTAATGATTGGTGCTGAAATCTGACATCTGTTGTCGTTCATGTCGATTTTGTTAATTAATTTTTTTTTTTTTAATTTTTAAATTTATTTTTAATAAATTTAATTAATTTGTGTATTTTCTCACTTTAAAAATTCAATTAGAAAACGCAAACTTTTAAGTGTTTGTTTGATAATAGAAATCAATGGTCTGTTTGTTGAAGCTTTTAATAAAAAAAAGAAATTTTTTCTTTTTTTTATCTAAAATTACCAACTATTGTGAGTTTTCTCTGTTAAATGTCAGTTTCTTTTTAAAATTTTATTTGAGAATTTTTCAGTAAATTTGTTTTTAAAATTTAAATGACATTTTTTCGAGGGAATAAAAATTGAAAATTCATATTTAATAATATAAAATAACATTTTACAAACTTATATTCTTAAGATTAAGTTTGTCAAAACGTGGTACTGTAAATCAAAATGAAATATTAGTAAATTGCCAAAACGTGATTTTTAAGTTTTATCAAAAAAAATAAAAAAAAATAATATTTTATCAAATCGAGTGAAATGCAACTAAAATTAGGCAATGTCAGCTCGTTTTGTCAGTCACGTTTTCGTCTTGAATGACTGGCGCCCCCTCGCGTGCATCGCTCGTACTCGCACATGATAATCAAGTCACGCACTTCAACCCTTCCATTTCCAGTACCTCTTCAAAACTGAAACGTCGAGTCCTGTCACAACGAATTGCTCACCACTAATTGAACTTTCCCCAGCCCACATTTTTCATAAAAAAAATCGCATTAAATAATATTAATATAAAAAAAAAAAACTTGAAAATTCAAATTTTTATCATTTTTCATAAAAAAAAAATTAGCATAAAATTTATCAATCAAAAGTGGACCGAGCCATATCGAGGTTGATGAATGGACACTTCATCCTGTGCAAACGTTTGATATTTCTATACCCAACAATGATTTATCGAGGCACGCTATTGTTTTGTAGTTGATGAACTGTAAAAGCTCGTTGCTTCATTAACTCAACGATATTTTAACGTTGCGATGCTAAAAATGATAAAATCATAATATTTTTGTTGGGGGAAAAACATAATGAAAACCCAATTAAAAAATTGTGTTTTTTTATCTTGTTTTTCATGCCTTTAATTTTATTCAGTTGCAGCCATATTGCTTTAACCTTAATTTGTAATTTCTAAGGTAATTGCTTTTGGATGGTTTTCCCATTTCCAAATTATAATTGAAATAGCCGCAGTTCATAGAAAAAAAATTACTCGAAATGAGTCTTGAAAAAATAAAAAAAATAAAAAAAATTGGATTTAAACATTAATTACTAAAGAAAAAAAATTTTCCTCGAAAAAAATTTTTTTTTCCGAAAAAAAAAAGATTTTTGCCCCTTAAGAAAAAAATGACTTACTTCACTGTACGGCGGTGGTGCAGGAAAGCTTCCGTGAGGCGTATATTGGAGACAGGGATATGATGCGGACGGAGTTTCCCTGCCATCATCTGAACTGACGCGGGGCGAATCGTCGTCGTACGAGCTCCGTCTGGAGCGGCGGCTGCGGCCCGAAGACGACGGCAGATATACTTGGCGCCGGCGCCAGTACCCGCAGCCGCCGAAACACGATATTACGAGGAAGATCACGATGAACCTGCGACGAGGCAAGAAACCACTTTCACCACACTTTTTCCCTAGCCAAAAATCAATTTGAAAAGTGTAAAACGCGAGTGCGACGTTGCGCGACTGGGGACGACGGTCGTCGCCACCGCAAATGGAGCGTCGTCCCACATTTCCTCGCGCCACTCGCCATCGTCATCGTCACCGTCATGCGCGCAACCAACCACTCGTTGAGCGCAGTCGACTCGCCCCGTCGCGCCATAGCCGAGCAGTTGATTGTAATCGGCCGCAAATAATCGCAGGGGGAAGTCAGTTTTCGGATAAAAAGATCCAACCGCACCACGATACTACAACCGCAACATTATGTTTTTTTAATATTTCATATTTTACTGACAGGTAATTTCTTCATTTTACAATTTTAAAGGGGAAATGGAATTTGATAAAAATTGTTTAATTTATTTATTTATTTTAATTTTTTTTTAATTTTGATTTTTTCATATTATTACATTTTTACAGATATTAATTAATAAATTTTTTTAAATATATTTTTTAAGACGATTTGAGTAACAATAGAAGCAACAAATTGCAAATTTCATTACAAGAGCTATTATACTCGCTTGATTGGTCAACCCCAATCACGTGATAATCACCAAAGCGGAATAATCGCCCCATTTTTGAAGCCCTTAAATGTCATTTGAGCATTATTTTCGCTTACTGAACCAGCTAAATCGAGCACAAAACAATGTTGTACCACTTACTCTACTAGAAAATTATTCAATTCCAAATTAGAAAACTCACCAAAAATACCACATATTCCAGAAACTAAGATGATAAAAACTATAATGTTGATGTTCACTGCCTGAATCAGCAACGCAGCACTGACCACTGCAGCACATTTTTGGTGGAGTACAACTAAAATAAAAAAGAAAAATACATAATTAACCATTTACAACTTTATAAATATTTCCCATACAAAATACACTTTTTATTCATATTATGACAGCAACAAAAAACAATTTGAAAATGACAACAATAAAAATGGCAGTTTGGAAAAAGCAAAAAAAAAAGAAATAGTAGAAGATTACGAGTGTATAAAAAAGCAAATAATATTGAATGATGTGTAGTGGAAATAGTGCGACTCATTCGAGCACATTGCTCAATGTCTTGTTGACAGACTGTGCGGTTTTCTTGCCGCCGATACACTTTTCCATTCGGCAGTGACTTTCGCGAGCCAGAGAAAAGACGCGATTTGAAGCCAAGGCTTCTTTCCGCCACATCGCACAAATTTGTCTCTACTTCGTTTTATCGATCTCGTCGAGCTTCTATAGTCGCGACTCTTTCGTCTCTACCTAAAACCCAACTGCCGACTCCAACCCCCTGGTGAGAAAAGCCAAGTCAACAAGAGAGATCTTTGCTGGTCTTTGCTTTGTGTTCTTTCCAAACACACTTAGCACTTCCAACTGCGTTTATCGCTGTAAACGGAAATCGTCGGTTTATGTATTTGTTTTCAACCATGAGTTTTGCGACTACTAAAGATGATGGAAAACAACAATGGGATCAATCAAGTGGTAAAACATTTGGAAAACGGAAAATTAAATTTTATTATTTTTCAAGCGATTTTCGCTTTTTCTGAGGATTTTTTATTTTATTCTGTAATTTTTTAGTTTAAAAATATTTTCCAATATCTTAGATTTGTTTCGATGGAGTTTTCCAGTTGGAAAATAAATTTTACAGTTGAAGGACGAGCGAAAGCCTCGAGGGCCAACATATCAAATGTCAGTTGGAATGTCCGAAAATCCAAGTTTTATATATTATTTTTAGCTGAAGAAATTATGGTTGTAAAATATTTATAATTTATGATTTTGAATTTGAAATTGAAAAATGAATTATTAATATTTATGAGAAGTAATTAATTTAATACAAGTTTGTGCTTTTAGTTAAGTGATCAATTTTAATGTAAATTTAGCTCATTGCGTAAGCATCACATAGTGTTAAAAAAAATAGCTGCGAGTGTGAAAAGTCGTGAATCCAGAGAATCGTGCCCTGAGTGTGTAATTAATCGCCATTGCGTGTACAAAAGATAATTTAGTTTGCCATCACTCGAGCACTCAGGCGATTCTCACCCGCGCCATCAGTTTTCACTCGTAAGTTTATGTGTAGAATGGGATCAAAGTCGTAAGTTTTTGTTTTAAATTACCCTTTATAACCTCGCTAACTTTACAAAATTTCTACTTGGACGATGTTTTTAATGTAAAGTTAATGAGTCGTGATTAAATGGCATCAGATGGCACCGCGTTAAAAGAAACTTCTCGCTCACGAATTGATATGGCTGTATTAACCGTGTAAATGAATAAAATTATTCTTGTATTGTGTTTATTAAACTTGAGCGAATTGTATAAATTGTGGAAAAAGGATTTATATTAAACCCTGAAGTTAATAACTCAGCTAGACAGAAATGTAGTTAAAAATTGCAGTTAAATGAACATCTGCTTAAAAAAAGTTGATTTGTTGCCTATTTCTTGTTTGCCAAGAATTATTTAACATTATACTGATTTCTGTCACTCTGATTAAACATCGATGTCAGGGAGCAAGTTCTCTTGGGAATTTTGCCTGCCTGGGACATCTTTAAATTACAAGATAGTCTAAGACTTAACCAGCATCTCTCGGGCCCAGCATCAAAAACATTAATCATCAGGCTACTGACAATAGCGGATTTTGCTATGTATACTCTGGCAGCTGTAATTGCTTGTAATCCACAGTTTAGAATGCAAGTGGAATATATCCAGTTGGAGGTAAAGGTATAAACGAGTTAGTTCATATAATTTTCATGAGGTTATCCAGTCTGTTTATTCTAAAATATATCGGTTTTAAAACTAACATTGACATTAGAAAATCCATTAGAAATTACGTAGATATGTGCATAAAACTATTTTTAAAAACATTGCAATCTTTAAAGCTTTTAAAAAGTAGAAAAAAAAAACTGCATATATATCGTGACTATTAGCTTAATATTGTGCACGAAATGTGATATTACACAATGACAAAACACAAAAGTGCGAGATGAAAACCACGAAATAGAGATAAAACGGAAACAGAAGAAGAACAAATTGTTTCAAATGCAAATCGCATCAGCAAATGAATGAAGCACAAATTTCATAAACTGCGAAAAAATTTTAAATATTTATTTTATGTAAGAAAATTTGTTTCATGAATTGGTTTATTTATTTCACAATAAATTAGTAAAAATTGCAGATCTTTACATTTGGTTTTGTAAATTCGCTTTGATCAATGTTAATCCGATACTGAAGAAACTGCAGCATTAAAATTCAAATAATTTAGCCATTGATGACAATTTTTCTGCTTTGGAAAATTAAATTTAATATGTCCTACAGCTTTTCACAAGAGCTTACTGAGTTTTAATATCAGATTATTAAACGAGTCATAAGTACTGTGCAGTGCGTGCAAGTAGTTATTGAAGAAGCTAGACAAGGAAAGAAATCCGATCCTCACTACTTCTCTCTATCTGAACTACCTTAAATTAAACTAATAAAAGGCTGAAACGACTATGGTAGGTTCACACTGCAAAGCCGCATTTTTCACAATACAGTGCCACGCCATATTTTAAGTGTTGACATAGCCACTTAACACCAAAGTTGAAATTTGTAAATGTGGCAAAGCTATCTCTGCAGAAATAAGAAAAATTCAGCATTTTTCTTATTTCTGCATATCTAGTTTGATTTGTAATCAGCATGTTTCATCGTAAAATACTGGGGCTGCATTCATAAAGCAACTTACGCTTAAGATTTTTCTTACGAAAAATATTAACATTAACTGATATTAATGTATTAATTTCCTTTAATAGAGACATTGCAAGGGAGGGAGAAACACCTTTCAGAATTAAATTCTAATTTTGAACTTATCTAACAAAAAAGTACTCCTGTTGCACTGAATTTATAAAAAAAATACATATTATTGTATTGCTTGTGACCAGTTGGTTGCTCCCACCTGGCATGGTCCCCAGATAACGTGGTAGCAGGCAGGACACATGATTTGGCGGTTTGGGACCCTTTATTTGCCCTTACACCATCCTCAACACTTCACCAGCTCAGAGGCGAGTAACCTTGCCTCAAAGTTCTATTACTTGTCACACTTTGGTGACTATGCGGGGTAACTATTTGCTCTCTTTACCTCCCCCTCTGGCAACTCTCGCCAAGGCCACTGCTCTCCTTTATACTGGGTGGCCAGTTGCATACTGCTGCTAATGCAGTTAGACAAGATTGACAGGAATAAGATTCCTATAAGGTCGGCCGACTGTGCCCATTGGCTATCTTTTATCACATGGTGTTACTGTGAAATCTGAGGCCCATATAGTGATGATTGGTCACATGTTTAAATAAAACATTGCTATTGTTAAACATGCAGCCTAAAAGTGCACTTTAGGGTGCATTGTGGGGAATTCTTGCAATTGAAGGCAGATAAATCTGTATTACCTCCTTATAAGTTCATTAATCATTACAGTAATCAGTAATTATATAAATATCAAGGATAAAATTTAAAAATAATAAATTAAGTTTCTATAAATAGATCCAAATGGATCCCACTTTGTCTCTCATTCCTCTTTCCAATGTAACCTAGTTAAAGTAAAACAAATAAACAAGTTGGAATGTCTATATGAGTAACACGTATTTTAGATTAAACTCAACAAAACCGTAGCTCACAAGTGAAGTTTAGCAGAAGTGACTATAGAAATGAAAGTTAAAGTAATTTAATTTCATAACTTTAATTATTCAATTAAATTTTGCTATTTCATTTCTTTGTAGTTCTTTACTAATAAAATTATACACTCAAAATTATTCACTTCAAATTATCTAATTAAAATTTATATAACCACATACACTTATTTTTGAAAAAAATAACCAAAACTAAGAGTTTTATTCATTAAAAGTTTTAGTAGATATTGTATTACCAAAAAAAATAACTTCATAACAAATAATTTATATCAAGATCAAGACCTTCTTTTTATTCTTTGGCGATTTTCAAACAGTAATTTGATCTTAAAAGTTGTTGAATATGTGAGATTAATTACAATAGAAAGCCACATAACAATAGAAGACATTGTGGGATGATATTAAATTGCCATTAAGTAAAATGTTGGCACTAACTAATCTAAATAGCGGAAAGTGTTTAAATAGGCATTAAAAGTAAATAACATTATTGCGTGTCAATTTAATAGAAGTACATTTTGCAGCGATAAATGGATAAATTTTTAAAATGTTTATAGAATTGACTTGTTAGACAAATCAAATGAAATCATTATGTTATTACTATATATTATATATACTTGTGGGAATTTCAAAATTTAAACAATCAAATATTAAAAATTCAGCATTTGCACAATTAAGTCCTGATATATTTGTTAATATAAATTGTAACAACCTCTAATCATTATTTAGGCTAACTAAACTGTTATTTGTATTAAAATTTAAACATATATTTGAAATCGAAATTTCTACCTTAACCATCCTCATGAAAATTGTAGTAATTACCCTAAACAATGTTAATGTTCGATTAATGTACGAATAAATTTCATATTTTTTTAATTCACGTGTCTGTAGGATTAATTTCAATGACTCTGTAAATGCCTAAACAAATTGACAGAAAAGCAAAATTTAATTTCGATTCTTGGCCGAATATATTGAATTACCAATATCAAGCAATTAATTAATCTTTTAGTCGAAATAAAATCATCCGATCTCCATCAAAGAGTCGTCTCAAATTATTAATTTAATGGAAATGCGTTCTCCAGAGATGAGAAATGAATAAATGGCATATGATTGACAACAATTACCATCACTTTTATTACATTTGCGTCCGACAGCTCATCTTTTTTTCATCCAACAGTTATTCAGATCGAGTGGTGCCAGTCGCATTGCCATTTTCGATTAACTTCATCTTATTTTATTAATAACTCGTTGACCTCAGTACAACTTGTTTTTCAACTACAATTTATTAACTATTTGGTTTAATATCAATGAAATGATTCGTAAATTTTATTTTTCGCGAATTTTGCCGTTTTCTGTCTTTCTGCGCGCCCATTCAATTTTATTGATGCTTTTGTTTGCTTCTACGAAATCAAGACACTCGATTGTGTCAGCGACATTTCTAACGACAATAATGACATTTCTAAAAGTGCAATATATATAATCGGCTCTAACTATGTATATTATATCGATTGAGGAAATTATTCTCTCAAAATTGTATAACTCGCGGAAAATCAGTCTTGTTAGTAACGACAACAACTTTTTATTATTGCAATTTCAATAAATCGAACAATTAAAAAAAAACAAAATTACCAACAATCAAATTAGTAATTTAATCGATTAATTTTTTAAAAAACAAAATTTAAGAGCTCACCAGTTTAGCCTAAATATCACCTGTCTCTAAAGCACATCGTTAACAGTCTTTAGGGAAAAATCTAAACTAGACATTTAAAACGATTGCATAACATTGGTTTTAAGTACATTACCCTTTTTTTTAAATCCCAAAATATCGCACAAAACGCTCTCATAAAGGTTGATCAGCAACTTCTTTTTTCCTCTCCTCACATTTTTTTCTTTTACATTTTATTTTTACATTAACGCCAGAAGTGAAGGAAGGAAGGAACATCAAGTGAGAGGAACGGAGCTTTGAAGGACTCCCCGGGCACTACTTTTTTTTGCGAGCACGTTTTAACAGTGGGAGAATGGCAAGAGAAGTAGGTAGAGGGAGGTTGTTGAATGTCACGTGACACGGTTACGCCGTGTGAAAGAGATGGTGGATAGTGGAGAGTGAGTAAAGTAAAGCAATCGACAAAGAAGAAAGGGCGGGATCGATATCAATTGACACCCGTTCACGTGCTCATCTGCCGACTCGTGTGGAACCAAATGAAAAGAAAGAGAAAAGAAAACGTGCTCAGACTTCCATCTTACATATATAGACGTGTATATATATATATATAAGTTAGAAATAAAAGCCAGAAGCACATCTCTACGAGATGATGCGAAGCTGACGAAATTGCTTCGTCTTCTGTGATGTATTGTGGCCGCAGGTTTATTTGGATATTGAGTTATCGACTTTTCGATTCGTTATTAAGTGGTCATTAGAAGTTCATTCTGTACTTTAGATTATTTATCGATGAACCAGTTTAGGTGTAAATTTATATAAATTTATTTTTTAAAATTTATGTTACTTCTGATGAGATACAATCATTGCTTTAAGAGTCAATCGACTGATTGCCAATTATGAAGTTAAAATGCAGATTTAAACGAGGTTAATTGCAATTAACCAATCATCACAACAGATTGTATTTGACAGGAGTTTCGAAATGGATCGATAATATGGTATTTGTATGGTCAAACTTAAAATAATATGAAAACAATCGAGCAAATATTAAATTCCAATTTGAAACAATTGAAACTCTTGAAAAGATTAAAATGTCATTCATTTGACAAGATAACATAATAAATGACATGTTAAATTTAATCAAAGCTAATGTTTGGTTTGCCCGTTTTCTCGTTTACCAACATCAAACCGAATTGTCAACTTTCAAGTGAAACTTGTTTAACCACAAAATTCTCGCGAAGAATTCTCTTGTCCCTTAATCCCGAGAACCAATCTTTAAAAAGCTTCACGAAGAAACGAAACAGTACCTGTGCTTAATTTAAACGTACAGCGACCATGAAACATGCATGATTTCACGTGATAAAATTTGCATTTCCTTCGACATGGCATAAGTTGAAGGGTAAAACTGCTTGGCCCAATTCGATTCGGCTGCTTGATTAAACGTGATGTGAATAAATAACATCATCTATGGCATTGTATTAAGCAGTCAAAGTGAATTTTAACCTTAAACTGAATTTGGTAGTGAATTAAACACCATTCGTAAGGTTTTTCGAATGTATTTTGTGCTCATTAAAATTAATTCATTTGAAGATGTGGTTAATACGAAACTATTTATTTAGTTAAGTCTTTGAGGTTCAACAAACTTTAATTTTTACTTTAAAAGTTATAAATGAATTGAAAAAGTGGTTAAGTGTTGTTTTTAGACTTTTAGCGAAAGATTTTTATATCTTCGAAGCGAACTTTTGCAAGCAAATGAATAGCGTTTTCAGAATATATTACGACATATCCTCGAGATTTCTTTTCATTTTTATTTCAACCAAAGAATTCAATCTTTGTTTTATCTTTAAGAAAATATGGTAAAAAGAAAAATGCAATTTTCAAATTTAAGAGCAACCACTCTTCGATAATTTTTTCTTTAGGGATATATTAAAACTGAAACATTTGCAAATTCTTTTTTATTCACATTTTTTATTCACATCGTTTGTGTGCATTTTTAGAAAGCGATAATTTGAATATTTGTTTAACTATTTAAAAAATGAGGTAATAAGTTATAGTTATTTTAAACATGTATTTTTTTTAAAGATATAAAGGTTGAATTAACGCGAAATAATTACTGAAACAAAGATTAAAAGAACATCAAACGGGCCATAAATGCTCGAGTTCGTGGGCTGCAAATGTTTTTAGCAATAAACTCAATAATGTGATGAAACAAATACAAATAGCAAAAGAAAGAAGAAACTCAAACAAATTCCACGAGTATTTTAATATCAAATATAAACTACTCGCTTAATTAATCACAAAAAAAACTCAACAAATAATATTATTTTCAACTAAAAAAAAAAAAATTTCATTTTAACTCATGATTCAACATTTTCTTAACATTTTTTTTTTGCTTGTGAAAGCAAAATTAAAATTTACCCTACAAGAAAAATTTAAAATTTAAAATTAAAAAAAAATTCGCAGTTGAAAACTTTGTTTTATACAAAAAAAGCAAAAAAAAAAAAAGTAATAAAACTTTTGTTACTCACAAAATTCCATTTTCACAAAACTCAGCTGCCACCTGAAAGAAAAGAGAAAAAGAAGAAGATTATTACAAAAAGAGATAAAAACAAGATAGACCATATCATGATTTTTCTTTGATAAAGGATCTAGACAGAAACTGAGAACATTTTCGTATAAGGAATATAAGGGCGAGGCGCCCTCATTCCCTTAAGTCCTTTGCCTTTTCTGTTAATAGCAACAACGACTTACTCATTTTTCTTTCTTTTTCTACGCTAAACATTTTCCTTTTTATCACTCGGTAGAAATGGTTTTTATTATGTTACGAGTTCCCTTTCGTTTCGACCGTAAATCAATACATATATTTAAACTGAATTTTTTTTAAAAAAAAGTCTACAATGAATACTTTTACTCAATTGAACGATGATAGAAAAAGGGGATTATAAGTTTAGTTGGTTATCGTATTTTTCCATATTAATTAAGAAATGCAAAACGAGAAAAAATCCGATTTATTATTTTTTTTAATTTTTATTTTTCTTAATGACTTTTTAATATTGAAATGATTTTTTTTTATGTCAAATAGTAAATTTTTCACACCCAAATTCATTTGGTAAATTGCTATTAGCCATTTAGCAATTAGTCCACGTTCTAACCGCGTTACTTTTAGCACTTTTGTAAACGAGTTGATAAAAATTTCAAACGTTGAATTTTAAATTGATAACCATTTCAGAGTCTTATCTGAATATCTAATATTTATGTAGCCTGAATTTTATAACGCAATGTTTTGAACGACAGTTTTCAAGTCGTCGATAGAATTTATATTAAAGTAGAAATACTCAAAGTTGATAAAAACAATATTTTATTTATTAATAAATTAATTAGAAGATCAGTAATAACAGCAAAGTTCAAAAGTAAGTTGAAATAAAGTTTCGCAAGTTATTTTAAAAGTTTTAAATCTAATTTGCAAGAGACAAAAAAATATATTTTCTCGTTAATTCGTCGGTTATAGCCGCAAAGTTGGCCGAAAGCTTAAATGCAATTTGCACTACAATCTACGCTGTGGGAGAATCCCAAGTCATTACTCTGTAAAATACGAGCTTTACTTTTGCTTCTACATTTGAAAACGATTTCTGCAGTATCTCGACGACACTAAATTCAGTGTAGTTCGTTGTGACAGGTGGAAAAAAATGCAACAGCAAATGAATCCCAGTTTGCAGCAAATGGTTGCCATTACGTGGCCGCCCCGTCGGTGCCATAATGTCAGTAAATACACGTTATTTGTTTTTAAAACACAAGACTCACCACTAAAAGGCAATTTGTACTAGTCAATATATCATCCGCTCGCGACGTTTCTTTACCGCTAATTCGACCGAGTTACGTTTCAAACTCGAACCGATTGAGAAAACAAAAAATGAGTTTTACAACTTGCAACGAAATTAAAACCGCATTCAATAATTAAATTCTAGCATTGTTGAAGTACATTTTCGGCATTACTTCAAGCTGCGAATGAAATAATAAATATTTATAACCTCAAAAAACTAATTTCCTTTGTTTTCTCTATCAATTTGGCTATTTTCACGTTGATGTTTTCCTACGGTTCTTATATTTAATTTAAGGTGCCTAAAGGGAATTTCTATATTTAATTTACTGTTTTCTATTTGATTTACTCGTATTTTTCTAATTTTTCATACTAAAAAGTGTGCTAATCAATTTAGTTTTTGTGATTCTTCTATACTTAATTATGTACTAAAACTTAAAATTTAATAAACAAATATACAACATTTATTTGCTTAAAATAAAGCATTAAACTTTTAAAATTTATATTTATTTTTTTACTAAAAGTCATTAAGTTTTAACTACTGTACGTTATAGTCACAACTCAAACGTAATTAACAAATTTCTTCGTAAGGAAACCAAATTTATACTTTACAAACATTTTACTCAAAATTTATGACATAATAACATCGCTTACAAACAAAAACAAGTTGTAGGATGTTGTTTTGGGCTGAAATAAAAATCTCGTGTCATCGTTTACGTAAAATGTAATTAAAATTCGCATAAATTTACCCTGCGCTTGTCTATTCGAGTTAAAATTATTTCCTCCTACAAATGTGTTCTTTTACATAATCTTTGATTTCTCCACAAACTTTGCAACTCCTAAACTGCCACCACTTCGTAATCTCTTTGTATCATGATTTGTTGAAAGGGTTAACTGGTTTAAGTTTCACAAATGAAATGAAAATAAACGACTGTGATAACTTTACCAAATAGAAATTACAGGTCTTAAAGAAGATGCAAATGCAATTACAAAAGTTACAGCAAATAGTTTTGTTAAGTTGAAGAAATGAAATTTCACTTTCCTTTTGCTCGCAGCAAACTCGATTTGTTGACCTCAGATCATATCTAAATGTATCTACAGCAAAACAAATGTTGTTCTATCCAGCCTTTAAAAGGTTATTTTGTTTTAAAATGTTTGTTTTGTAAGTTTGTTTGTATAAATTACTGCGAGGAAATAAAGTCAAATTAATGAGGATATATCGAGTTTGGTGAGTAACATTACATGAGATAATTTTGGATAATCAGTTAATCCTAATGTGACAGTGGCAACTAATTAAAACTGTTTGACAATTAGGATGTGAGGTTAGTGACAGATTTTATCAAGATGATAAAGATTGATATATCTACTGGAATTTGTTTAATATTTAATTTATTTATATTTAATTAAAAGCATATCTATGCAGAATTTTATAGATTTATATTCGCTTCAAGTTACAAAACATCAGAAAAATGTGTTTTATATTTTAAACCTCAAATATTACATTTTCAAAAACAATTTTGCGCAATGTACAACTTCAAACAGTTTTCTATTTCTCGCTCTTCCAAATTATTAGACATTTCGTTTCATTTTGCAAGTCAAAGAAAGCAAATTTCGCAGCTGTGGTCAAATCACGGGCGAACTAACTCTCTTTAAAAGGTCAAGAAATCCAATCAGAGTGTTGCATCAAGCGCACAATCCAAGCATACGTATCCGAGCAATTTCATCGGTTCACGTTTTAGTAAACTGTAAAAAATTCAAGAGCGAAACCGAAACCAGCTGCAGTACATAAACGAAAGATGTAAAATTTAAAGGGAATTTAGCTTATTTTTAAGCTTTTCAGATAAATTAGAATTTGACGCTGTGTTTTTGGATCATCATTTTTTAAGAATGTTGTAAAAAGGTAATGATTGTGCAACTGTGCGATTTTAGCGAAAATATTCAATGGAGAACCGGAGGCCTTAAAGTGATTAAGCCGCTGAAATCCAATCTGGTTGAGTTACGACGCTCGAAAAATGGTCCCCATGCGACACTCGATGCTTTTCATAATTTATTTTCAAGGGATTATGTTCTTCACTAGTTATAAATCAGTCAAAAAGCAACTATCTCGACTCTATCACGCAATTCATCCCTAAAAAAGCAATGGAGGTTCCATCTAATTCTGTTTGTCGTTCAAGAAAACCCAAATTCGATTATATACGCCCGGAGTGGTCGGTTCACCGACAAAAGAGTCACGAGTTGATACTGAAAACGATCTTGCAAGCGCTATTTATCATCATCCAGCCACAGTTCGTCTCTGTTCTGCTAGATTTACTTCACCAAAATAATGATGTTTGGCTGAGTTTACGAGACGATGACAAATTGACGAGCCCATTACAACTGTGCAACTGCCACTCCTACGCCCAATACCCCCCCACCCCTCGACGAAACTCCCACAAATTACCAAATCCCCTCTTCAGTAAACATGATCATTCGATTGGAACTTTTTTTTCCACAAACATCTCATCGCATCGATACCCTCAGATCTGATTTTCTTTTCGGTCCAATCACCACGGAACCAAATAAAAATTTTTTTTTTAACACAAATAAAGTTATAATATTTTTAAAACTTAATAATAATTTTAAAATCTAAAATTTGACTAAATATAACTTTAAAATATTTACCGAAAAAGTTATATCGTTAACAGTCAACTAACTTTAACTAAAAACAGTAGGAAAATTAATGTCCCGAGTCGACAATACTTTCACATTACGCAAGTCACACAAAAGACAATTGATCGTAACACCGCCATCTGTTGAAGTAATTTACTTTTATAAAACTTTCATAAATCGTAAATTAAATTAGAAAAAAGCAGTATAACTTTATAATCTAGCATTGCAGCAGCAATAAAAAAATTTATAGCAAGTATCATAGAGAGTTGACAAAAATAATTCCACATTTTGGTCCTTAAATTGCAATAAAAGTGAAAATTATGAGTTAGAAACAAGACTCTATCCAATGCCAATCTTGTCAACTTTAATATATTTATTTCTTACCAGTAGCTTTCTAGTACTTCAGATATATTATAGATATATAAATTTTAAAGTTAGAGTATATACTAGTAGAGTTGATTAAGAATTCTACTCTTGTTCTTGTAAATACCTTTTTGTATTAGTGTGAGGACATGTCTGAAGTGCATGAGGATGATGACCAACCAATCCTCAGCTTGTATTTTTTCTGCTGACACAAGGAAAAGAGCTGCAAGAACATTATTGCTCTTCTGAGACTTTAATCGAAATGTGGACAATTCTTTGACAGGAAGAAGTGTCTGACCCACTTTTCTTTCTCAAGTACTATATTTTATTTTTATTTTTCAAGCTAAAAAAACACTTCCAAAAAACCACTTGGGTGAAGTGAAATATAAAAAATTGAATCAACTTTTAAAAAAAAATTGAAAAAAGAAGTGTAAGTCGATTGAGTGTTAGCTTTTAGAAGAAATCTTTAGCCTTTGTAAAGCTTTAAAAATAATATAAAAAAAAGTATTTGCACTTAAAAAGAAAAGTACTAACTTAGTATTGATAAATCTTTTGTCTTGTAAAATGGATGACTTCTAACTGAAGAGTTAGTATTAAGAGTTTTAAAGATTTTTGTTGCTGCCAATGCCTTAACCTGATGTAAATCGACTGTTTTCACATATTGTTTGAACTTTAATGAGTGTAGTGATGTAAATCAACTTATTTGCACATTAGTTACACTAATGAAGATCGGAAATTGAAGTTGATGCATTACTGCTGTTATCCTGGCAGTGGTAATTATTTAAAAAGTCAAGATAAAATCCTAATGAGGCATTGAATTATCATTCGGTTTTATTTTTTAACTTTTTTTAAATTTATTTAACTGAATTTAATCTTAAAAACAAGCTTATAAAAAGATTTATCAAACATTTTAACATTAAATTCACTATGACAACATTTTGACTTTCCTGACTCTGTGCTTAGCAACACTTTCATGAGATCAATGGGGGAAGCGAAGCAAAGTTTAAGCTTTAGCTTAAAAAAAATCTCTTTTTCTTGATTTTGTATACTTTGAAATCGCATTACCAAATGTAAGAAAACAACAGTTTTATCCCAACACTCCTACGAATAACTTATTTATAAATTTAAGTAGACATAATTTTAATTTAATTAAATGCAAGATGGATGAAGAAATGTATTAAGAAAACATTTTACACCAATTTCTTTTTATTTATACCGCATCCCACTTATTAAAAGTGCAAAAAAATAAATTAAAAGAAAACCTGCAGGAAAAGTTCCAAACGAACACAACTTTACTCAACCCTAAAACATTGGAGCACTAATCAATTGTGTCATACTAATTTCCCAGCACCACCATTTACTTCCTCTCTGCTCTGGATCAGATTAAACAAACCCATTTTTCCTCTTTTTCTTTCTTTTTCTTTTACATTTTACCAACGATTTATGAAGTCTTTACTTTACTTGGTTGCTAAGGCAAACAGGCACTTGTTATTTTTTTCTCTATTCCTCTAAGTTACGACTGGTCATGAAGTAAAGCTCAACGGAAAAGGTCGCTTGCACGTCTTTCTTATCAGAAACCAAAGCAACTTTTAGCCACATACTTGTTTGACGAAGTGTTTGAGGTTAACTAATGTGGCCTTTTTCGTTTCATTCATTATCGATTTGTAGTTTCTAAATGTCATCTCACCTTCTCTAAATGCTTTTCTGTTTGCACGACCGCGAACTAAAAGTCAATTAAAACTTTCCTTACTTTTTTTTCAATTCAAAAGAACTTGCGCTGCTACTAATCTGATTGAAAAAAGGCCGATGAACTTTTTGTATTTTTTTTCTTCTTTATTTTTCTGCTCGTGTTGTTCTTTTGTCAGGAAATGTCTTCAAAGAATAATGTAAATTTTTTCTTTTACTTTTTTTTAAACTTCAACTCTTATCCGCTTATGGATTTAATCCATCATTGAAAAGGATGCTCGAACACCCTTTTAGGTCAAAATGTGTTTTGATAGTGGAGTAAAATGTAATTTACTTGAAATGTGTTTTAAGGAAAAAAAATGTCGACATCACATCAAACTAAGTGTTACATTAGTTGGAATGGTTTCTGAGAAAAAGAGATGAAATGACACTATTAATCGAGATGAGTAATCTCCAGAGAGATTCGAGTGGGAATTGCAATTGATTGATTCATGGATCTGCGCACCTGATTTCCAATTGCAATGTATGTGTTTGTAGTTGAATCATGAGGAATCAAAGTTCTCTCAGTGCTTTGTGTTCCGGACAAGCAGAATAAAGTGAGTGCTGCGTTAATGCGTTTCATTAAGCATCGAATTGTTCATCGGATGAGAAGTTGGTGGCAGCAATTAATTGAAACCACTTGTCAATGTCAACTGACATATAAAGTCTTTGACCGAAATCCCAATTGAAAATGTTAAGACGTTTGATTTTCAAACCCTCAAGAGATACGATTCAAAGTCGAGACAGACAAATTTGAATAATTAAAATCCCTAATGAAAAAGGAAAACGAAATAAGTTTTTTGTCCCTTAGGTCTCTCGAAATTCTAACAAAGAGATTCCCCTGGATGTGATTCTTGAAAAGAAATTTCACATATCCCTTCTTGCTTGTCAAGACTTTCTGCTTTTTCTTCAAATATATCTCTGCCCCTTGCGGCTTTAGCTCGTCATTGAACAGACATTGTGGATTTGACTGGCCACTTGGTCTCCCTCTGGTGAAAAGCAAAGAACTCCAGACTACGAGCTTCAATGGCAATGTCAGTTGAAGGGCTTGGCTTTGAGTGGTACATCTATCAAGCAGAAATTCAAAGATCTTATAGTGAGATCAAAAACATCTGTAAATCAAAAGCTGGTCTGATCCTTAGTTGTGGGTAATTCAAAAAGCATTTTAAATATTTTTTTCCCTTAATTTATTGATGCTATAATGATTAATTTTTTTTTATACTGGTAAATTATTTATAGTTCTTAACTTGCTAGTAATTATTTTTATATTTAAGAAAACACAAACAAACTGAGAATAAACATCTTAAAAGTTTAAGCATAACAACAACAAACAATCTAACTTCATTGCCTTGAGGTGACATAAGCTCCAAACTACACAAAGCTTCTAAACTTATCCTTAATTAGTCTTAGTTTTAATTAATTTTATTTTTTCTACAAAATCACCATTTTTTATGTTTGCATTCCACATTTAACAAGTAAATATTCAACTTTATTCCCCTATCAACTTCAACTCTAATTAGTCCACTGTCAACTACAGAGATTTAGTGATCAACAATATACTCAGCAAACTACTTAATAAATGGTAGCCTTTTTTCTCCAAAATCCAACTAACAAAAAGAAATTCATTTTTTTAACTCTTGGATTTCTAAAATGATAAATAACAACATGTGAGGAAAAATAGACTTATAAATTGCTGTTGTTTTTACAGTTGTACATAAAGCTAATGATGCTTGGGTCCAATTTTAATCCCTTTGCACTTTTTATTTCTCTTTCTTTTCTTTGCATTTTCTTTTCTTCAAAGTGAAGAAAAGAACAACAGCTGGCCCAAAGCCAATGCAGCTGTTGACTCTTGTCTACCTTATAATTCACTCAAGCTACACCTCAATTGTAATGAGATTTTCACGAGCTCTTTTAACTCACATGCAGGTGTAAATACCAGTTGAATTGGCCCAAGTGGTGCGGAATTTTAATTCACTTAATGATTGCACCCTAACTTTAATTAGCTCTCCTTCGCTGCTGCAGCAAATTTTAAAGTGATTGCAATTCTTTTTTTTTTCTTATTTTCCCTTTTTTAAATTTTTCTTTGCTAAGTGAAACGAGAGAAGAAAAGCAATTGTATTTTGTCACACGACAAGGCAATACTAATGGCACTTGAAATGATTGCAACCAGCTTTACGCTATCTATTGGCTACAAGAAAAAACTCCAAGACATAAGAGCTCTGTATCTTAAACAGCTAATGGCTTCGAATAATATATAAAAAAAATGAAGAAATTTCTTGCGGTTTTGCTCGGATCTCGTGTTGGAAAGAGATTTGCTCATTGGAGCTTATAATTAGGCTTCGTGAATATGCACCTGAATATGTCTAGTTTGGGCGAGATAAGCAAAACGGCGCCTGACGGCGACGATATATATGTGGTGTCTTCTTATTTCTCTTTGGAAATGAGATTATAAAGATTTAGACGAGTCTTTAGAAGTTTTTCAGTGTATAATTGGAGCTAATGTAGTATTGAGATAAAGAGTTGGAAGATTAGAGAGTGAAATCAAGACTATTTGGAATGCAATGAAAAAGTTAATTGAGATAAAGAATTGAATTGTTAAGTGAGAAATAAAATGTTCTATTTAAAAAAAAGTTAAATTTGAATCAGTGTTAAATTTCAATCAGTCATTACATGTGTTTTAAAGCTTGCGATTATTTTTATTAAGCCAACCTACATTTTAATTCATCTACATTTAATAATAATGTAAATCATACATTCTCGGAAATAAATACATAAAAACGTGTCGTCATCGAGTTTCAACTTGATTGATTTTAGTATACTTAACCTTTTAAAATTATTAACGATAGATAGTAAGTAGAGATTTATTTGTGTATCGTTAAAGTGCAAACTAAAAAAGTATTTACGAATTCAAAAAAAAAGTATTTTTTGATTCTCGTAAATCAGTCTCGTACGAGAAAGTGCAGTGTCAAATAGATTTTTTTTTACTGATATTGTCAAAGTTTCAATTTAATATTTTAAAACTCTTTAAATATTGAGGTTCCCTCATATTCCCAGTATTTTCCAAGAAATTTCCATTTTCCAAGCATTGTATCTTTCTAGTATTGTAGATTTTATCTCTGTGCTATTTTATCTACACAACAAAGAATAAGAAAGTCATCATTTATGTTTTTGAAAATACTCTTTGTTCACCATTTGGTTGAGAATAACAAACTTCCAAGTTGTAACCTTCTTGCATCATTTCTTGGTATTTCGTTTTTAGCAAGTCAACAAAACACTTCACTTTTTTTTCTTTTTTTTTTGTTATAAGATGTTTAAGTTAAAATTTCAGGACAATGGATAATTTTAAGATATTTGTGTAATCAGATATTGTTTAACAAAGATCTTACAAAATATCTATTTGTCCTGTAAATGATATAGATGGTCCATTAGTCATCACATTTGTTTAGATTCAATGCTGTAACCAAGGTTAAGGTTTATTTCCTACAAGAAATCAAATTGCCATTCTTTTGGAAGTTAATTAAAGCAGTTTGTTCACATGGTTGGATGAATTATTGTCATGCATTAAAGATCTCGCAGTAAAATATTTTCAAGAGAAGAAATCAGCTCTTGGCATTGACCCCAGGTCATTGTTAAGTAATGCTACTATAATGAATAAAATAGAGAAACCAAACAAATACATTCATAAACTTTACTACTTCTTACTATTACTGCAATTCCAATTGTTATCATTTTCTGTCCTCAGAATTCTGCAAAATGAAAGATTGCACACCCCTCCATTTCTTCCAGGCAAACATATTATTTACAACAATGTTATATTCTTGCCATTCACACTAAACAAAGTACCATTATTAGCATACAAATGTTTTTAGCCTTTTATCATAGAGTGCCCTAAGCATCCACACAATGACAAATAATGCTCTTTATGATTATAGAGAAAGAATGCATGATTGTAGAAAATTAATTTCAAGCTCTGAACTTTTGTTTCATCCATAAACAAGAGACAATAATGAAAAGCAAGTAGGAAAACGAGCTGCTAAATTTGCTCTCCAGAGTGCAGTTGCTATTGTAATATTGCAATGCGAAAGGTGACCGAGCCATTACTTCTTATTCACTCCAATGAAGATTGGTTGGCCTTCGGAGCAATAGACATGCAGTATACCAATATTTGCACTGCCTTTTGTTCCTTTTATCTCGACGCTCGGTTCTTGCGAGTATATTTAGAAGCCGTTACCACTTAATCAATGAAAAAGACGTTCCCCATTCAGAACATATTGGCTGCAAGCATACTGAAAAGAATGCCCTAGTGACAAATACATCTTTCTAGATTTATCTATTGTGCATCTTCCTCGTTATGATTAAGAGGAAATCCCTTGCAAGAAATGGAAGAGGCAGATTAAAGAAAATTACTTACTTTGATTGCTTTGATGGAATCAATGTTTGTTTGGTCATGAGATAATTGATGTAGCAAAATTAAATAAATTTGTTTTTGTGAAAATGGTTCGAAGCTATGTCAACGATTTAATTGATTCCAATTAATATGAGACAATTTTAAAGTTACAAATTATGTATGAAGTATGGTAGGTAGATAGGTTTATTGCTTAAAATTTTACACAATCCATTTTTTAATCACAATCCATTTCTTCACACAGTACTTAGATGGTATGAAATATTGAGTTTCATTTTACATCTTTAAACATTTTTTTAACTAAAAATGGTAGAAGAAATATATATTTTTCTAGATATGAAACTCAGCATTTGGAAATCTGTTATATTTTTTTCAGACAATTCCAGGCTAGAGGAATAAAGTCTGAAAGGGGAAAATGTTGGCACAGTAAAAATGATACAGTACTTGTAAAATGTATTATGTATTTAGAAAGTTTGTGATATAAGTCTGTAGCTCTAAAAATTAAAGTAATGATCATAATAGATAAAAAATTAACTTATTAGACCATACAAAATATCCTAAATTATTTTTAATATTTGGTTCTATTTGGGTCAACTATAGATGCAGATAAAAAATACAATTTTTATGTTGTTTATAAAATATATTAGTTTTTAACTACACTGGTTGCTATGATTTGCATTTCTACTGCAGGGCTGCGAATACCAATAAAAGTTTGGGACATAAAACAGAGCCCTTTTGCAAACATATTTATGCCAGAAATTTTTTCCCAAGAACTTCAAAGTCATAGATAAATCTAGTCTGAACTTACATTAAGGTTATGCAAATTAGAAATCTGTCAAGTTGATTAAATACAATTTAATAAAATAAACTTTAAAACATAAAATTATATATAATTTAAAAGTTTTCTTGTTTTTTTTTTAAGTTCAATAAATGTTAGATTCCATATCTGTAACATTAAATTTTTACATTTTATTGGTTAACCATAAAATTTCACTTTTTGATTTGGAAACTCAAACTTCAATGCTTTGGCTAAACATAAAAGAAAAAGTTTGACTACTTTTACAAACTTTTTTAGTAACATTTGCTTAAAATAAAATATCTTTAAAACAATATAAAAGTTATTAAGGAAACAATTGAAAGTGGTTACGAAATACACATTACGAAATATTGCCAAGAATTTTAAACTCATTTCTTAAATATTTGCTTATTTTGTTTCGTCCATTTAAACTTCGAGTTTTTAAGCCCTAAAATAATCTTGTCCATAAATAAACATCTGCTATTCTACTTAAAACATTTGTTTACATTCAGTAGCTGCAAAACTTTTGCTTGCAAATATTTACTTACCACAATTGAATAAACAGAAAAAATTGTTGCAACGGTCTCGTTGAAGACGAGAAAATGAAACTTTTACTATTCCCAGAAATAAAATTGAAAATGCAATGACAATACTATTTTCTATAATACTTTTTCACACAAAGTTTCCCCTCGAAAAGTTGAAATCAATTTTCCATTCGATTCAAATATACTGTAATGAGATTCAGGAATAAAAAAGGTGGGTTTGGTGGCAACTGCAACTTAAATATTAAAGAGAAATAAATATTCTAAAAAGAAGATTTTTGGTATATCTAGAAATATTTATTCTTGTTTTTTTTGTATAAATTTTCCAAGAATAATTCGATAAGAGTAATTACCAGTTTGTTTATGACATTCTTTGCATATTTTGTTGACATCAGACAAGAAGTTGAATGCCATTTTTATTTTTTATAGTCTGTTTCTTTTATCGTTGAGGAAATGTTGTGGAAATTACAGTTTCTTAGTAAAAGACCTTCAACTAAAATGTGGAGTTTCAGGAACAGCTAAAACTTAGTGACCCATTTTTTTTATGAAAAAAATAACTTTTTTTTTATAATTGAGATTTTTCATATTTTTTCATTTCTTTTAACCCTAACACTATTTCAATAAAAAACTTTAACTTATTTTATCTTAAAAAATTTTTTTTTTTTACAAAAACGTTTTTTCAAATTGCTACTTTTTCATCTCATTTGCTTTTCTGCTTCCATCCACACAAGAAATATACAAAAAAAAAATTCTAAAACTTTTTTTAAAAACCAAAAAACATTACTTAAAAAAATTTTTTAAATTACCAACTTTTTTCTAAACTTTTTAAGTCACTCCCAAACGCAAACATTTTCCCACCAAAAAATTTAAATTGCAAATAATTTTTCATTTTGCTTTAAAACTTGTAAAAAAGAAAAAAAAAATTATTCTCAATTCGTTCTTTAAAGAAAAAAAAAATTAAAGCCATTTTCAGTGAATGTCTATTCTTGAAGATGAGATGCCATCTTCAGCCACACCTATTTTTACGACGGCACAAAACCTACGTTTTATCGAGGTTCAATTACCCATCGAGTTGGCTGTGAATGGATGGAAAATGTAAGCGCCTTCCAAAACCCCCTTTGCCATCCACACACAAACACACAAAACTAAAGTACAACATAAACAAATTTTCCATCTTTTCACTACCCGCTACACTCTCAACATTTTTATTCTCATTTAACGTTCCCATACATTTCCGCGCCATGCGGTGACGAAAATTCGAAATAAAAATTGAGCTGCAATCACGAATAAAAAGCAAGATAAGTTTGTAAAAAGTAAATTTACAAGAAATGGAAACATGAAATAGAAATTTTTTTATATTCACGCCCATAGTAATTGGTTGGTTGCGCTCGTTTTAACACGTCTTAAGACAGACGTTGTTTTAGGTCAGTTCCACGTGGCTATGTCGAGGTCAGAGTTGACCGATCGATGTGTCTCGGGCCAGCAATTCGCAGTGAACTCGTAACTTTCTAAAGAAATAAAAAACCGTTTTGAAAATTAAATTTCTTTTTTTTTTCAACTAATGAATATAATGTTCTGTTGAACATTCGCAAGAAGCGCAACTGCGGCCAATTGCCACTATAACTTCGATTTGGCATTTTTCCATGTTACCCATATATAGGCAGCAAAGACATTGCGAGTTGTTGCATGAAGATTATATCACGACTATTCGACATAAATTTGCCAACTAAAAGTTTATACAACAAGTAAAAAACGGATGTATGAATAGAAATGGCAAAAAAATCTTTTTTTGAAGGTCGAAAAAGAATTTTAGATTTTATTTTCCTATTTATTTTTAAGTAACTGTAAAAAATAAATATTTCTTGTCGAAAATATACTTTCGTATTGGAGTTTTATTTCCCTAAAGATTTCGGATTGAAGAATGGGTTTTGTCACACTGCCAATTCCAATCGCTTTGGTGCCATATTGATTTCGAGTTTGGTCTGTGCGACACTTTAATGAAATTGTCATTTAAGAGGAGGAAAATAAGTGATGACGTCACACTAAAATGACGAAACAATTAGCGTTTAAAAGTGGGAAAAGCCATTGAAAAATGACTGTCAAACTGCGATAACGTTATACAACAATGAAAGAGGAGTAAAGTTAAAGTTTTAATTTCAGTTATAAAATTGGCTCATTTGACAGATTAATGGGGCCATTGTGAGCATCTCAATTATGAAAAGTTTAGTTTAAAATTAAACATCTTTTATTATCAAGATCAATAGAACAAATTTAAACTTTCAACTTCGTTTCGAAAAGAGCAAATTGTAACAACAAAAGCCAAATTGCAAACATAAATTAATCCAAAATAGTCAAAATGAAAAATGGAATTTACTAAAAGCAACAAACTTAACAACGAGCGCAGTTTGCGAAAGGAAAACGAAGTGTCGTTAAATTAAATTTTTAAAATATGATTTTGCTCCATTTTCACACTCCATTTCATTCGAGTTTTGAAAGCGAGGAGTCAACACAGCGAAAGTAATTATTTTCTAAACGTGTTGATTTTATATAAGTTGATGATTGCGCTTTCAACATTGAAAAATAAAGAGAAACGAATCAACACTTCAATTACAATTTCCTTTATATTTTTATATTCTATTTTTATTTTCCTTTTCCGTATTATTAAAATTATATATAATCTTGCCCAGCTTGAAAAATCTACAAAAATTCTGCAGAAAAATTTGAATTTATTCTGTAGAATTTCTGTAGAATTTCTGTAGAATTTCTGTAGAATTTCTGTAGAATTTCTGTAGAATTTCTGTAGAATTTCTGTAGAAT
>JAQFZU010000129.1:0-46342 GCA_034696185.1 Henia vesuviana | reverse complement strand
ATTTTGTATTAAAGTTAGTTTTTAACCATCCAACATGGAGATCAGTTGTGTCTTTCTTCCTCTCTTGGTTCCTTACAGTTGTAATTATTTTTCTTAGTTTTTGGTTTGTTTTTAATGTTTGTTGGTCATCTCAACTTTTTACATATTTTTTATTTTTTTTTGGATTTTATTTTTGACCAATCAAATGACAGTAACAATTAACCCCGTTTGCATAATGCAAATGGCTGACGAACAATGTGGTAAGTCGCGCTAAGAAATGTTAAAAATTATTCATATTTAATTTAAATTAGTTAATTATATTATTTTTATAATTAATAGAATATATCTCGGAATGAATAAATGGAATTTATAATTATCGATATTGGATCAACGACGATTGAAGTGGAAACTTTCACTTTTGATTTACTTTGATATATAGTTAATGAAATGTCTAAACAAACATTTATTTTAAGAATTGAAGTATTTGTTTATTCTCCAAAAGTTTTTAATGCAAATAGGAAATGATATTTACTCATAAAATCTTTAAAGTAAGTACGTAATTATTAAAATTTCAATTTTCAGTATTTTAGCGAAATGGCGCCATTCTTTAACTGTCAGAAATCAACAAAAATAACAAAAAAATCGAATTTCTATTTACATTTTATTATTGCAATAACCGTATTTTGTCACTTTTTAAAGTTTCACTCAGGTAATTCGAGTTAAACCCATCATAAATCTGACTTTATATATTTTTTGTATTTGGTTAAGGTACGACTCAGTTGACGCTCGACTGTGTTGATTTTACCTTCGAGAGTCGTTGCAACCTCCGTGACCAGTTGTAATGCCCTCACTAAATTTAACTGGACACGTGAGGTAATAAATTGACTTTATAACCGGTTGATGAATTTGTTTTTGTAGGGAAATTTTTATTTTTATTTGCTTTTTATCTACAAAATTCTTCTCTTTTCACATGCAAATTGGTCGTTTGAAATGGAATATTCGAATCATTGATCTGGAAATTGCAGTGAATAGGATGGAAATAGTAGATTATAGGGCAAATGTTGTGTAAATATTTGAATTGTACAATGCTGAGTGATGATATGTAATGCGTATTTACATTTGGGTATGTTTTGAATGGATCTAATGAATTGAAGAGAAATGAGATTTTTTTTAACCAATTCTCAATGGAAATTAATTACAAGAAAATTATTTATTTAAAAAAAATTGAAGGTTTAAAAAAATCAACATCAATTTTCTAATGGAAAAGACAATAAATTTCCTTTTGAGGAACACCTGACGCCATCCATTTCACAATTTTAATCTTCCCAAAAGTATTTTTTATTTTTATTTTAAATTTAAAGTTGCAAATTTACTGTTTTCAACACTCGTGTGTGTTGCAAACAGAAATTAATCAGAGGCTATTTTCTTTCGCTTTTTTTGAAACGAGTCATTTTTAAGAGAAAATTTGCCAAAGTGAAATAAATATTCAATTCAACTGCGCATGCAAAACTCGGTGGGGCGATTTCGTAGAATTGCGACGTTCAACTGTACAGATATATTTATGACGAAATCGTCCGAATGGAACCGAGTTGCAATGTCTGCTTCTTTTCTTGCTATAAATTTTTTTTTCTCTCTCAACTGTTTTTCGCTTTGTATTTTTAGTTTTTGGGCCTTGAAGATGGAGGACAATGAGATTATTGCTAACAAAAGCATGTTGAAAGCATTCTTTTAGCTAAGAAACAACATTTGAATGATGGAATTGAAGATTACTGTTGAATTGTGGTCATTAACTTTAAAATTATATTCTATTTTAATATTTCGTGAAATATCACGAAAGGAAATTGGTATTTGTGAAATTGATTCGCATATGAATTATTCATATGTTTTTTTGTTTTCAATTTCTTTTCCATTAATTGAGTTTCAAATGAAAAATCCATATTAAATGCGCTCGTTTTTTTATTTTGTTTTAAATCCAAGATTTCTTTGTGTTGAGTAATAGATAGCATTAAGAATTATTGAATTAAATTGATTTATCTTAGGAAAAAACAAGATTTATTTTGCTTAATCCAGCATTTTATAAATTAGAATTTTTGTTGTATTATTATACATTAACTAAATCTAAATTAAAATCTTATTTCAGTTACTCAAGCTTTCACTGTTACACATAATTTATTAGTTCAACCCCAGAGCAAATTGTCATATCACAGGTCGATCTGACTTGACCATTGGCTACTGCAGTTTTGTCATTTCAAAGTCAATGGCTGGAAAATTGAGAAATTCGTGATTGACTTGAAGGTTTTATAATTTCTATAATGCAATTTGAGATATCTGATTTATTATATTAGTTATGTAGGTTGCACCATTGTAAATATATAGGCTAAACTGAAATTATATGTTAACTGAGAGTTGATGCAACCATTACACACTTTTTTTCTCATGTCAGATGAGTTTTGATGTTATTCTTACTTTATCGAACCAAAAATAGTGTTTTTAATGGCATAAATTGTCATAATAACCTATGTTTGTTTGTTTAGCTTTGCTGATCCCGAATAAACATTTTAGTTTACATAACAAGTCTACTATTCCCAGTTGTTTAATGCTAATTCTTTATGAATTAATTATGTGTAGGAAAAATGGAAAATTCTTGTTAAAAATCATTAACAATTTTTATTTTGCTATTAATAACTACTTGTGCTTTAAATATAGTTACAAACTAAAATTTAAGGTTTAAATAACCCTAAAGGAAAATAGAGAAATATAATATATAAAGTAATAGCCTACATAAATGCCACACAATAGTAGGATATCGAATTTACCTATGATATATTCACTGGGTTGATGGGAATAACTGGTTTGTATAGAATTACAGTTTCAAAATTCATTATTTCTAAATAGCAGAAATCATGATACAACTTTACCAATTATATTAAAACATGAGCATCTACTGTAAAATATGAGCAATCGTTTTAAAGTATAAACTAGTGAAACTAACAAAATTTCAATGAAAGTTTCATACCAATTTTTATACAATTTGAAGAATATTTTTGTATTTGGATGTGACTTTTTGTTTCATGCATTTTTTATTCTTAAAGTTCTAAATTGATAATTATATTGGTGAAATAACTTTATATTGGAATGGTATAACTTTGTTGTTGCAAAACTTTGCTCTATTTCGGTGTTGATAACCAGAAATGAATTAAGTTGTTGTGACTAGGTTATCACCTTTTTCTTTGCTACTAGTCCATTGTGGGTTTTATGGATTGTTTCTCGATGGAGGCAAATGTGTACTTATACTAGTGAACACTCATCCTCCCTGCACGAATAGGAGGAGAGTAGATGTCTTTGCACGAGCATAACCCAATTTTCCACTCGCTTGGACTTTCTTTTTGCTGTTTTTCTATTTTTTTTGTCTTGTATTGGAAAGGAATTTAGTTGATCTGTTTGAAAGTGTCTTGTATTCGATTTAAATTTTGTGGATTTCAGATTATGAAGAATAAATGGGGTTGTAATCGAAGGTTTAAAAGAAGTGAGGAATATTCTGAAATGGATAATCCACTATGCATGTAAACTTAATCGAGTTCTGAATTATTTAGAAATGGAATATTTTTTTACTTGAAATATTTTATGCATATAATCCTCGTGTGGTATGGCCACACGAGCGTGTTGTACGTGTGCATCTACGAGTGCATCATCTGTGCAAAGAAAATGCTTCGTTTGTTTTCGGCCGTGTATATTTTGAGTATGTTGCAGTGGCTACTAAGACCACGAAAGAAATTTTTGTATTTAAATTGGGTGCGCAGGCTTATGCAAGGCAAAATACGAGAGAATAGAAAAGTAAAGATAAACAGACGGTCTTGGAAAGTATTTTAAAAATAAATTTTTTGATGGTTTTTTCGAAAAGAAAAAATGCGTTTGGGGTGAGCGAAGGGCTTCTTTGGGTGATGAACATTGAATAATATTGGTTAGAATGGGTTAGTTTAAGACGTAAACAAGATACTTGTCAGGAGCAGACGTGTTTTAGGGTTTTACTCACGTTAGGTTATATTAAGGTACGGTGAGTGAGTTTTTGTGTTTTTTGAAATATTGCGACCTGGTCAATTGACCATTGGTTGCAGCAACTCGAGAGTGGTCTTTGGGTGAGCGATTGGGCAATGGTGTGTGTGTTTTCTCCAACGGGTTATTGGGGAAATTGGGGACAATTTTGCTGAGACATGTGGTGGTTACGGGAAATAATAAATGGAATTTCAATAGTCTTGGTTTGTCACGAGATAACTGCTAAAAATACAATCTTTAAATTGATTTTAACCAAAACCAATCAAATCATCCAAATGCCTTTTTAGGATCCAAATACAACTGTTGGTCTAAGTGGTCCTAAAATATCATTGGTCTGACAAACCGGAAATTGCTCTTAGATCCTCTTTGAAATCTCATTTTATTTTGAGAAAACAAAAGTGGAAAGGTTGAATTTATTGAAATTTACTACAAAAATGAAAATGGAAAAATTGTTAAAATAACATTTAAATAGAGCTCGTTTGAAGAGAATGAGAATTTTTTGTTTTGTTTTATAGAGATCAATTGCTCGAGATGGTTGGAATTTAATGAGACACTCGGAAGATGATGGGAAGCAAAAGTCCTTTTACAGGAAATTAAAGTTTGCTGCATGTCATTATCTATTGTCAGTTATGATACTATTTAGATAGTGACGTTAGTGTTTATGTATAATTAGGGCTGTGGAGTTTTGTTGTTATGAATGCTCGGTATCAGTAGGTCTGTTTTAAATATCGATTTTAGTCAACATGCATTTTTGAAGCATTTTAAAATCTCTGCCATCGTCTACCCTAGTTGGCATGGGGCCTGATGTGTATGCATTTTATATGCAAATGACAAATAATTAGAATTTTACTGGCTCACAGTTTACATTCAATTTTTCAATAAATAAAAGGGTTCATTCTCTAACCTAAAAGTTGTTTATTTTAGCTTCAAAGTATTAAAAATTTAATATATTTATGTTTTGGTTGAGTATTTGTTTTATTTCTTATTTAAAAATCTTAATTAAAACTGGAAAATATTTTCAATGCTGTTATTGAAATATAAATAAGTTTTGTAATTAATTTGGAATTTGTTTTCAACTGGTTTTCCCTTGTTAATATTATTTAAACCAACTGTCATTTAAAATATTCTTTTTTTGCATTTTTTAATTTTAGTTTTTAATATTTTAATCGGGTGCAATTTACTCAGATTTAAAGCACATTTTAATAGAATTGACTATAATTTATGCAATTAATTATAAATTTTTAATCAAACGGAATTGTTAAAATTTGATTTTTTATTAATGAAAAGAAAATGTTTTGAAAAAGTAATAGTTTTTGTTGGAGTTTACTTTATATGATGGGCTTGATAGTTTGTGGATGAAATTTGATGGTTTTAGCCGCTCGACAGTGTTTGTTTGGCGAGTATCGAAGTGATCAAGTTCTAGTCTTAAGCTTGGTAATCTGCAGCCATCACTCAAAGTCCTCTTTTGCTGCTATAATCGGAGCAAGGTTCGAGGGATTTGTGTTTGGGCTAAATTGCTGCGGTAGATTGATTGGCTTGTTTAGCTTGTCTTATTCGAATACAAATAATTTAAATTTTATTAAAATATTTTTAATCAAATCAATTTTATTGCAGTTTAACCTCAGAGGAAATGCTTGAAAAACACTTTATTTAACACCTGGATGTATGTTAGTAAATTAGAATATTCTAAAACATGTCGTGCATGCAGGGAATTGGATTTTAGAATACTTTGGAGCGGTTAATCCGCTTGCTAAGGCTTGAATATTTGGAGTGCACTCAAAATATTTCTACTGTACTTAAGCCAGATCATGTAGCATTCGTCACATGACTGAATATTCCTTAATTAGCTGTGAATAATCCAAATGCAAAAGCTCACCTCTACATCTGGATTATTCACGCATCAGATATTATACTTCTGGAAATAGTCGTATTACATAAACGTACTAATTATGTTTTCGAAACCAAATTTTATAACGTAATTAATAAACAGTGGATTAACATAATTTTCTAAGAATATGATAAAGTGAGATTTCGACTTTAACGACTTTGTTAGAAGGAAAAAGTATTGCTTTGTTTGTTAACAAATGGTTTTCGAGCCGGGTATAATCTGCCTCCAGTTTCTCCTTCTTCCTAATTAAGCTTGTCTGTGCCAGTTGCTAAGTCTATACGCAAGCAAAGGTTGGTCTTCTCTTTCTCTTCTCACTCCTTTTCCATTTGTATTGATTGAGGTCACTTGGCCCATACGGTGGGTGCCAAGTGTTTACACCGATGTCTCATTAAATACGAGATCTCCCCCCTTCTCTTTTCTCTACTTTAATGGTAAAGAGACGAGCGGTGATAATAAGTTACGAGACCTCATTTCGAATGCAAACTTGCGTCAATTAGCATAAATTAATTAACAAGGTGACTTGGAAAGGCCAACGAAACTGGCCAAGTTCGGAATTTTCCGATGCCAAAATACAAAGTTTGCCATCATAAACAATGCGGTGGTTGAATTTGTTGCGAGTTGTTATATACGTCGGATGAATTTTACGCTTTTAAGAGCGCCCTGGGATTGAGCGAGCAAGTTTTATTTTATGGTACGAGTTGGATTAGGTGTTGTTGATTGCGAGGAAAAATGTGTGTTTTATATTGTCTTACTTTTATTCGTTATGCCTTGGTCCGGTGTCTTGGGAAGGATTTTCAGAGATGAGTTAACAAGGGTTTCGTTGTTGAACAAAATGATAAAAACGAAGTTGCGAAATGAAATTTAGATTTTTTTTTTTAAAAGTTGTAAAACAAATTTGGATTTGCTCAGATTTAATTATTTTTATTCAAGATTTTTTTTCGATTATGTCGAGGTTGTTTGCATTTTCCATTTTATGAAGCAAGAAACACAAGTTGCTTTTTTTGTCTTTATTTTTTTTACAAATCTGAAAAACATTGAAACTCTTGTTCCCATGACTACCATTTCATCTATTGCCCTATTGAGTAACTTCAATAACCAACTTCATCAGTAGAATAAAGCCGTCACAAAAGTCTTTGTGTGGATTTTCTTTATTGATAGATTTTTATCTGGAGAAGTGCATTCTGAAGTTGTTGTTGATTGCTTAGTATATTATTTATCCAGCTCAGGATTATGGATTTATCTACAAAGGAATGCTATTTATATTAAAAATAAAAGAATAAGCACTTTTCTAAGCAAACTTTAATTTCTAGACAATTCTGCAGAGCATTCTAAGCCACCAGCTTTATTTTAAAATCAACACAATTTATCTTAGGTTTCCTTGAAACTTGAGGCTATAAGAAATATGGAAATGAAGATGTCACAAGTTACACTAATTTAAATATTGTGCAAAGTATTTTTTTCTTTTAAAATCTGCTTGCAAAGTTTGGTTAAAGGTGTTTATCTTTCACATTTTCTTGTACTTCAGTGACAGCTAAATTAAGAATTTCTCGAATTATCGACAAATTAATAAGTTGAGAATTAGAATCTGAGGTAAACACGTTCGATATAAGAAATCGCAGGATTTTCTCATGTAAAACAGGTCTTATGTTGATTTTATGTGTGAATAGACACTAAGCGAAACCTTTTAGTTTTTTTTATTGGATATTGCTGCTTTGGTCAATACTTTTACCCGGTAATGATTTCTAACTCCACCACAGATCCCAGCATAAAAAAGAAGGAAATAAATTGGGAAGACCTTTGTGGCACGAGTTGATTGAGTTCGTTTCGAGTTGTTAAGCCGTCTAAGACTCGATTCCGTGTGGGATTAGCTTAGCCACGAACGAAAAAGGTCTGTCAAAAGGTATATCCCACCACACATATATACGGCCACACATAACAACGGCGCTCTTTTACAGTGGTTGCACTGAAAAGCCTCTCTGGCTCACCGCATGCTCCAATTGGGGCGGAAGTTTATTCTGGCCACATCACTTTTAGTCCGAGTCTTAAATGCTGTAATGTGCGCACACTTGCTTTTGATCGAAGTCGAGGTTTGCCTCTCCTTTGACCACAACCTCTCGTGATGTATTTAGGTCTTCATTATTCAAAATTTTATCTTAATTTATTAAGAAAACATTTTTTTCTCGTCTTTCAACACCTTTAAAATGCACTTTTATATACTTATCTCGAGTTTGCAACCAAATTGGGTTGAGTTTGCGACCTCGTTCGCAGTGAGAGAGAAAATTCTAACTCGGATATTGTATATGCATAGAAACATTTCAACCATTATGCAAATGTGACACTCTTTTGAGGGAAAAATGAGGTTAGGAGAAAGAGGATGAATTTTGGGTGAAATAAAAGATGAAAAGGAGAAAAAAATGGGCTTTTTTAATGTGGATTTTTTGCTTTTATGGACTTTTTAAAGAGAAAATGAGTAGAAAATGAATAAAGAAACGCTTTTTAAACCTCCAAGAAATAGTCTTTTTCATAGCTTTTCAAATGTGTTGCAGGTATTGATTGATAGTCGAGGTGGGTGTTGGTAAAGGTGGAAAACTGATTAAAATGAAATATAGTCAAAACAACTTTTTTTTTTATCAAAAACTTAAATAGATTAAACTTTCTCAGGTTTCACTAATCTGATTCTTGATTTTTAATTTATTTTTATTTCTTTAAGGTTATCACATTTGTTAGATTCTCCAGATAAGAATTCATTGCTAATTAATTAAATTAACATGTTTTTTCTCTTTCTTTTAAAAGGAACTCGAACCAAAGTGAAATTTCAAAATTTATTTCCTTTGTCATTTTGGCAGACAGCCATTTGTAAAAATGGCCGACAATAACAGCAGGGAGTCGCTGTATGTAATTCTCATTCAATGACGCTTTTTTTTTCGATCTTAAGATTCTTTTTTGTTTTTATCTTAATTAAATTCGTTAAGAGCGGGTTGTAAAGCTTTGATCAACTATGCATTCAACTTATTTTTTTTTCTCGATTTTTTTATTTAAAAAAAAATTTAAGATTGGCAGAGCACGAAGGAGAATTTAATGAAAACTACTTGTAAATGACGTTGGTTGATAATTTAATAAGAAGTTGTTTACTTTTTAAGGTTGTGGTAAGCTATATAAAAAGTGATTTTTTTTGTATCTATGCATAATTAGTCGCGAAACCACATCCCAGAGGCGAAATAGGGGTAATTGACAGTGATTGGGTAATGGCATGTAAGATGATAGAAATTGTAAAATGGGAATCGAATCGGAATTGGATTGGAAAGAAGTGTATTGGATTTGTAATGGAATAATTTATCGCATTACGTATTGAATTTTGAGATTTTAAATATTTTTTAAAATCTATTTTCGACTGTTTTTTAGTGAATGAAATAGAAAAAAATGGAATAAAAAGATAGGTTTTTGTACAGCTATTTTTGTGGCCAAGGATTTTACCCGATGGTAATAAAATAATGACATAAATCGTGATTTGGTGTTTTCCCATGAGTTATTCTCACACCCAGCGGGTCGTTGGTGCACTTTTTCCTCGTGATAAGCTCAGCTGATACATTCTACTCGCATAATTGCCAATTTGGACAAGGTAAAGAGGCTTTTTCACCCAATTTCTTATTGCTTTCCCTGTCAAATGAGCAACTTTTTCCTTGTTTTCTTTTATATCACTCACTTTTATGGATGAATGAATTATTTTTGATGGTGTTTGCCAAAATGCCAAATGGAATATCGGCTATCCGAGACGGATTTATGGCTGTAGAAGTAAAAGTTGCCTAGTTTCAAACCGCATAATGGCACGAACGGAAAAAGTTGGTTAAAATTGCCATTGGATTTTTCACCACTGAACTGTTGACTGCCGTATAAAAGCTCAAAACGAGCTTCTGCCGTTTTGTTTGCTCGGTTGGATTCGACTGACTTGTATTTTTATTTTTATATATATTTTTTTTCTTATCCTTTGATAGAGTACTTCAACACACGTAAGTGTCATTTTTATCACAATAGAAACAAGTTTGAGAAAAGCCAAAAAAGGAAAGGCGAAATGGCGGATAAAGGAAAGAAAAAGTTAACTGAGATGTTGACTTGTTTATAGTCAAATCTCGACGTAAATGTTTTATGAAATGTTTGAATGGCTTCAAATAGATTGATTTTAATGAGATTTATTGATGTGGAGAAAACGCAGCCAATCAGTGCTTGAATGTTACTTAGTTGAATTATCCGAATTGCATTAAATGTATACATATTTGATATGGAATATTGAGTTTTATAGTTACAATTGGATTGGGTTTTTCTAGTTACAAAGTGGATGCTTGGTAAATTTCATTTTGGATGTTCCGCATGTCACATTTCATATTTCGAATTTCATCTTTCCAGCGTTGACAACAGCTGCATTCATCGATACATGACTTTATGAGGACATCATCAATATTTTAAAGCTTAGCAAGCAATTTTTAAAATTTCAAAAATTTAATGGAACGTAATGTAATGTTTAAAAAGTTTTTCCTTACACCGTCATAGCAATTTTATTACGTAACAACCAAGTGGCGAGTATAATATAATGCGATAATAGTCTTTTCCAACCAGAAACATGTCACCAGATATCACTATTAGGAAATAAATATTTTCTATTTATTTAATAAAAACTGGTCTTCGAATGGCGTGTTTTTTAAGGAACGAATGAAATCCATCTTTATTTTTTTCTTTACTTAAAACAAAGTCAATTAATGCTTCGCTCTAGTGAACTGCACCGAAATGTTACATGCAAGTGACATCTCTAAAAGACAAGCTCGTCTTTTACCTAAGACACTGGAGTAATGGCTTTTGTCCATTCTCATTACCCGTATTGCAGCCGTGTTGTTTTGGGACACGATCTACGTGTCAACTTGTTTTTTGTCCTTTCTGTCTCTTCATTCCTTTTTTATTTTTATTTTTCTTTACCCATTTTTCCTTCGCTTTTATTCAGTACAAGTCGAGTTTCTCTAACGTCACCCTCGAGACGTAGTCTTGTAGTGGGAAACACCTTTCTGTCTAGTGATTGTCGGACCCAAGCGAGTCGTGGACGGCAGAGATGCTCTTCGCAGCTGTCGGAGTAGTTGTGAGGGGAGGGAGGGGGTAGTTGGCAGGTAGGTAGGTGTTTGGAGGTAGGTGAAGCTACTTTGACTGCAGCAGACTGTGCGCTCGGCCCGGTAGTGCGCAGTCGCACACTCGCAGATGGAATGGTAGTATGAATTTGGCTTTGGAGAGCCATTCGACCGGTTTTATGGGCGCCGCTCGAAAATTCGCTCTGCGCGCGTGTGTACGAATGCGCGTGCGCCTGGTTGGCTTTATGGGTAACTGCTCGAGAACCGGTTAGCCCTGTCATCTGCAAATACCGACTATCAAACTCTCTCATCTGCCACTTTGTGCCTGTGTGTCTATATCGGACCGAATTTAAGCGCTTTGGGTTTCATTTGCATTTCGGCTCTGTATATTCGGGCTGAGTGTAAACCGCAGTGTTAAACACTGCAGTGGATGCAGTTTGCCAATTGTGTGGTTGTAGCAGCTGTGTGGCTAAAGGACTCCAACTGTTTTATATCGTGGGGTATTGGAATTGCGAATTTTTATTTCTACTTTAATTTTTTTTTTGAAAATATAAAGCTTTAATTAGGCATAGAAACGACACGTTTAATCCCTCGAGTGGCAATAGATTAGTAAAATGTATTTTTCTTTTCAACTTTTCGGGTATTTGTTAAGTCAAGTTTGCGGATTTGTTTTCAAGAAGTCGGGCTCATTAAGACTGATTAAGTTGAAGTTTGTGGGTTTTCAAACACTGTTTATCTTCTTTTATCTACATTATTCTCAATTATGCTCCGGGCTTACTAGCAATTAGCTTAGCCCTTATCAATTATTTATCGTAAATGCCGTTAGGCCTAAAATAACGATTGTTTAGTTTTATTAAGATGTTTTGGCTCGATATGCTATCATAATAGCGAGTGTATCGTAAACAAAAAATTTTTTTTATTTTTCTTTTTCTAACCCTTTTATGACCAAAGGGAAGAACATTGGAGAAACGGTTACAGCTGCACGTACAATTCAGAGTCAATATTCTAAGCGGTGGGGGAGGGAGGGGTGGATATCGGATACCATTTTTCAAAACAGACTTTGCATGACTGATTCAATTGCACGACTCGTGCAATCGAATTTGCAATGCGAAATTGAAAAACAAACAAATCACCATTTCTTAGGGGGTATAAAAATATAAAATGGTAAAAGTTTGTTGAAACTATTTGGCGAGTTTTGTTTTTGGGGGTGGGGAAGATAAATAGAAATAATAATAATAGAATAATAATAATAATATTTTTGGTGCAGCGCTGCACAACATCAATGTTTTGCAACGGAGTTTTCTTTTTTCAAAACCGATTCGGAGGGGTTTTAAAGGCCACTTTCGATTGGGTTGGAGGCTCGGGATTTTAAAGATGGTAATTACACGAGTTGTAATTTGTGTAAAAAAAATTTTAAAATTTTCTTTAAACCGGAAATGGTATTTTGGAGCACTTGAAAATCGCGCTTTGAAAAGACCGCGACTCGTTGCATCAGTTTTAGATTTTCACTCACTTTAAATCGATTTAAAGACTCGAAAGTCTAGGGTTATAAATCTAGCCGTCTTTAGGTAATGTTAGTAAAATTTCAGGTTTCAGTCACAACCGGAAGTGGTGTAACTGAATAGCCCCAATTAGCAAAATTTCAATTGCAAGAGATGTTAAGAGAGAAGAGGAGTGCGCATGGTTGTGAAAGGCGAACGATTCAGCCAATTTGAGTCTTGATTGGAGTGGCGTAGCGAGTTGATAACAATCTGGTGATACACTTTTCCCTTCTGCCACCGTCAGGTCTAATGGGTTTTGGCGTTAGCGATGAGGTAAAAGGTATAACAAGCGCGGGCATGCAAGTCACGGTTAGATCATTAGTGGTGTGGGCGTGTTTATAGGTGGTGCCAATGGTAGATCTTTGTCTCAGCTTAAAATTTCCGTGCATAGATGAACTGATGGCCATGTTAAACTGCTAAGACCGAGACATGTTGACAGGCAGATGTTAAGAATTTATTTTTTTATTTTTTAAGTGCTAAAGTTTGTGATGCGAACTTGTGAGTTTCAGTGATAAGATGAGATGGGAATTTTGTTGAGTGGAATTGGTCTTGTCAAGGGAACGCTTCATCGAAGTTAGGTGTAGCTATAGGGATGCAAACACGCACTGAGTTTATGAATATGCGATTTTCATGCAGATAAGTTCATCGAAGAGGAAAAATTTTGCTTGATTTTTACTTGGGTTGCGTGTTTGAAAGTAATTAAATGGGTAATGGTGGCAATACCTAGATTCGAGGTGTTTTTATATAATGGTGGGGAGGTTTAATTAGTTGTTTTGTTTATGCAAAATTTAATAGTTCCCCAGGTAATTGATTGTTTTTGAACTCCTGTTGTGTTTTTCTTATTAATTTTCATCATCGATTTGCTTTTTTTTTCCTTTACAGTTTCTCATTTCAGCATCTGGGAAATATTCGATGAAAATAAATTGAAACTGCAAAAAGATGAATTTGAAAAATGAATATAAAGAAGAGTTAAAATATTGATTTTTAAAAGCATGAAGAAGAAAATTACAGTTGCTGATGGGTCCGTGCTGTGTATATTGAAGGATTTCATTAATAGAACTTTTAATATTTTTTTTAACGGATTCCCAGTTTCGAATTTGATCGAAGTTTAGTTTGTGAATGGATCTCGATAAAAAGAAATCCAAAGTATTTTTAAGGCATATGATTAGAAAGGGATAGAGAAAAAAAATCGATTTTTATTTCCATTCTTTTTGTAAGGCAAAAGCAGATTGCGGCATCGTGTGTTTTTGCCTGAGTGCAAATCTCAATTTACCATTTCCTAAGAAACACGAACTCAAGTCGAATTTGTTTCTGCTTATTTTTTCTCTCTTTGTGAAGGCACACGAGATTCTACTCAACTTGTTCCTTCTTTACACGCACTCTGGAGCTTTTCTGACAAGTTTAGCAAGAAACTGGCGCTTCTGCAAACTCGCACCAACCTCACCCCTTTCGCTTTTATTCTTTGCGGTCACACGGCGTAGACTCTCTAGAACCATCGGTGTGCTGCAGCCGAGCTTGCCATGATAGATTAAGTTCCGTATGTGGAGGCAACCACTCGGAAAGACAAAGGTGGTAGTCGGTGAGGCTGCCACTCAGAAATTGATGTAGGAGAAAAAAGGGAACGTAACACCTGTGTGTCAGATAAGCCAGTGGTGTAAGTAGAATAAGAGTTGGCGGGCACTCGTGCTCCGCTCCAAAATATTTAAATGTGTAATTAGAATTCAAGATAGGGATGAAAGGAATTGACGTGCCCGTTTCGGCGTCGAAAAGGATGCGGAAATGAGGCGCCAACGTTTAATCTGCAAATGTTTACAAATTTTTGCCGGGTTTGCAATTTTTGCTCTTTTTCACCAACAAATTGCGGATGGAGACTGGAAATTGCTACACTTGTTAACTTAATTTGTTATCTATGTATTTATGCAAGCTCTTTTGCTATATCACTCGAGGACTTGGGGTCTTAATGCAACTTTGTTTTCATTTATTCAAGGAAATTCCATTTTGTTTTCAAATTGTTGCAATTGACTGCTAAAATATTCAGTATTGATGAGTGGTGCCGTGTGATGAATATTTATTGGGGTTAAAAATAAGAGTTTAAATTTTATTCATTATTGACTTCGTAAGGGTTTATTGGTGACTTTTTTTGATGAAATTTTACTCGATTGTGTTATTAGTAAATTCGTTCTTTTTCTCGATCGAGAATAGTTTGGTGGATTGGAATTTGACTATAAGAAATAAGCGTTTTGCAAATGGACTCGACGAAGCGTTAAATGCGTCACTTTCAATTTGTCGACTTTGTCTTAATAAAATTCTTCTCGGGCATTAAATGTGGTGAAACGCTAAAAATTTTCCCATTAAGTCTCGTCGGACTTTAATAATTTTCGGATTTGGCCAACCGTTTTTTTTCCGTTGGTGAAAGCCGAAAGTCTAATTAAATTATACGTGCTGTTAGCGCATTTACTGGAGCCGTTCGGTTATGTCCAGTTACTATGGGATCTGGTAGAGAGCAGCTCGTGGTAATTAACCAGTAACGGCTTTGGTGAAGGAGGCAAACGGTCTTGGCAAACATGACTAGTCTGTGTGTGTGTGTGTTGGTAATAAATTTGGCGCGTAAGTCATTTTCTGGTCAAATGACTAATATTTTTATGACTGCTCTCTGACTTTGTCCTCTTTATTCGTGCAGAAAATAATGGCTCGGTGTGGGAATTGTAATGTGTTTTTCGAGTCTTGATGAATGGTTTATGACTTTTCTTCATCTATTCAATAAAAAAAAATTTTTTTTCATTTCATTTTCTCACTAATGAAATAAAATGCTCTACGGTTGTTGGCTTTAAAGTAGTTGGGAATTTTTTTTTACGAGTTTCAGTTGCTGTTAGAAAACTTATAATTACATAAGTTGCAATTTCCATCAATATCATTATTACAATTTTGTGATTTTGGTAATCATAAAACAATCACGAGATTGTATTTGTATCGGGTGTAAAATTTCACTGATAAAAACTCGGTGCTAAATTTTTAAAAGAAAAAATATTGACATTTTTCTGTAATTCTATCATCCCTGAGGTTTTCTTTGCTTAGTTTGTAGAATTTGAAAAAAAAAATTCTTTACTCGGATCTATAAATATCGTGCAAGTCACCGTAAAGAACTTGAGATTTTCTTGTTGTTTCTACTTCTATCAACACTAAAACACAAGAAAACATCGATTATCCAAGCACGATTATTCCATCAGAACTCGAGAGGGAAATAAAGCCGCAAACATTTAAACTATTCCATGTCTTTTGAAACATTGTCAAAAGTAAAATTTCACAAATAATTTATGAATGCCATTTTTACAAGTGACGTTTTCTTTTATTCTCGCATTTTGAATGCACCGAGTAAACCATCCAACTCTTTTTTTTTTTAGGATCAATGAATAGTATGTTTTATATCGAATCGAAAGAGCATTGCTTAAATAATTCACTGTTGGAACGTTGCAACGTCATAAATTTTGCCAGGAAGAGTCCTCGAGCTCGTAATTTCATCCTTAATCCAAAAGAATTTGAGAATTCCTCTTTGCGCTCTACTCTTGATTCTATTTGCTTCTCCTCTCGTTCACTCTCTTGAGTACGCGCACACATCATGCATAGTTTGAGTGCATCTGTCAAAATTCAATCAATAATCAGGAACTTCCTTTCTCCGACTTCTACTTTTTTGCATCTTTGCATTTAAAGGAAACCACTACAATCATGTCCCGCATCACATTCGTTCAGTTATTCTATTATTTTTCGTCCTCTCAATTCATTCGTTAATATTTCAGCGAGTAAAAAGAAATGGCAAAAGAAGATAGGATTACTGGACGTTCTGTTGGCATCACCCAACAAGAAAATACTTTTTTCCGAATGATATTGGGTGTGCTGCGAAGGGACTTGGAAATCCCATATCTAAAAGATGGAAATTCTTTGTTAACATTTCATGAAGGTGAGAATAATGTCGAAGAAGCAGGAAAAGATTAGATATTTGAGAAGAAGTTGATTATATATTGTTTAACATTTATCTCAACCATATTTTCTGTTTTTACTCAAGTACAATTGGTAATTTCTTCCTTAAAGCCAAAGTCTGCTGCATCACGAACTTCATAAACTGCAAAGTAGGCAAGTATTACAATTGGATTATGCCAGTTACACAGCAGAAGAGAATATGTTTTCTACAAATTCAAAATGAGTTAGGCCATAAGGAGGACATGACTTGGAAATTTTCTTCTTTAAAGGATAGTTGTCATTTAGCAAGTTGATGAGGAAACAAAAGCTTCTTAGTAGTTGTCAGCTTTGTTTTTGAAATAAACATTTACATGTAATTAATAGTAAACAAGTCTGGATAGGTTTTATGTTAATATTTAATATCGACGAAAGAAACATCGATGTGGACATTTCATTAAAATTAATTCTCGGGGGGCTACGTGAAGGCTATGGCATGGAAAATTCAACCGACATAAAAGTGGTTGTCATTTTGTAAATTATAAAGAAACGGATTTTGATTGTGTCAGAATCTCTGCTGAAGAAAACGTATCGTTATAATTAATACTGCGAGGCCACGGTGAGGTCGAGACACGGATAGTTTCTAATTTAAAGGGTCACTACGTAAACCTGCGCTTTGCTTCGTGTCATGCTGAATAATTCATTTCAATTGATTTTTTGGCCAGTTTTTCTTTTTAATGGTAGTTATATTGAGTGCCATTCGATTTTGAGCTTTTTTTTCTATTTAGGTCATACTTTTTGAGTACAATTTGATTTATTCTTGTCCACTCAGAGAGTAATGTTAGTAATATTAACCAACATGTCATAAATTGTTCAATGTTTATTCTGTTTGTTTCACAATGTTCAATGATATATGATTATGATATATGACTGTAAGACTTGTATGTATTTCTTATTGCACTTTCACATTTGTCTCCATCGATTCGAGTTTTTTTTTTTTTTTTTTTACTTTTTTCAATTTATGAAAAATGGGGGGAGGGTTGGAGGGTGTAGAATTGAAATAATGAAATGGATTGGGATATGGGAGGAAGGAAAAATAAATTGAGTAATTTTTTTTTTCTCTTCAATATTTACATTTTCTTTTGAAAAAAGAGTAAAAGGCATAATTTAAAATAATTATGCTTTTAATTGAATTAAATTGAATTTTTTTTTAATTTAAAAATATAATTACAAATGATTTTCCATTAAAATTTTGTATTATATTTGTTTGAAATTGGATTTGATAAAAAAAAAATGTTGGAAATTTTAATTTTTTTTTTCATTTCCATTAAGTAAATCAGGTTTTCTTATCTGTAATGGAAAAAAAGGAAATATTCCATACCAAAACTGATGATAATTTGCTACATGTTTTGTAAGGGAGTTAGAGATAGTATAGAATGTGTAGAATTTTAGAAATTTCAATTATTTTTTGTAAGTGGATTATTTCTCTTTTCTTTTCTTATTGGAGAATTTTTGCTTAGTTATTCGAGACAATTATGCTTGAATTCTGCTTTTTTCATTTGGTTTTCTAATATTTTCTGACATTTTCTAAACTCAAGGAATGTTTAATTTCTTTATGTTAATTATCTCACTATTGTTTCTATAGTTTTTACTCTATTTTTAAAGGTTAATATAATTAAATAGAAAATTTAGTTTTTGATTAAATTAATTTGGAATTAAATGAGAAAATTTTTCTAGGTTTCGATTGAATTAATTTAGATTTTTTTGTTTTAGTTTTACTTAAAAGTTTGAAATTTTAATTACTCTTATATTAATCCCCATACAGAAAATTATAATCCACAATTCCCAAAAAGCCAACTACACAAACAAATAAATTCGCATTTTAATTTAATTCTTCTTAATTTTTTTTTCTCTACATTAATGATTCATTAAAGGGGAAAAAGTATTAATTCTCAACGCTACATTTCTTCTCACACTTATAACTAATGGGTGACTCGTGAAGATTCTTTGGGTTCCCTTTGTCGAGTTGAGTAACTTCATTTGGCTACATGATGGCACCCGTCTTTGTATAGACTGAGCTTCATTTCTTTCCCAAAACGCACCGACTCCACCCCAGAAATGCAATTGTGAAAAGTTGACTGGTAAAAAGTATTAATTAAAATCTTGCCAACTTGTGTAATGTGTTCTTTTGAATTTTATTTCCTCAGAAAATAAGAATAAAAAAAACGGGTTAAAGGTAGTGATTTTGTTAATGATGGTAGTTTGCAAAAAGGTTTCATTAATTTTCATTAGTCTCACTTCTTGTGATCCTCGCGGCGTGAAGGTAAATAATTGCAAATGAGAATTGAGAAAGGCAAAGTTTTATTTCAATTGAAAAGTCAGAATTTGTTGCTATGAAATATGAGGTTTTTAAAAATATTTTTTTGTTTTATCTTTCTGGTGATTTCTCTTTTTATTTTCAAGTTTCGATATTTTTTGAAATGAAAAATTGGTTGGTAAATTTTATTTTCAATTTGCCAATGTACAAATGAAGTCATAAATCACAAAAAAAATTTCAAGTGTCTTTATTTTCTTTAAATTCAACTTTAAATAAATATTTTTCTACCTTTCAGCATTGGATAATTACTCTGAACAAAATTTCATTCAATCTTTCATCATTTTTACTGAGTGATTACATATTTTTTATGTGCATGAATAAAAATGAGTCCTTTGTGACCTGTCTCTTAAAGCACCTGCTCGCTCTGAAATTGGTTATTAAGGAAAGGATAAAAATAATATTAAATCCAGCTGCTGGTACAGAAGTACTGTCAACATGCACATAATGAAATTTTGTTATTCATTTCGTAACGCTGAATTTGGATGGACTATTTTTCACATTTTTAATATTCCAGCTTTTTAATCAATAAGTTCCAGTTCATAAACATAGTCCAAATTGAATTTTTCTAATATAAATATTATTTTAGATTTTTTTTTTCTATTCATGTTAGCCATTCCCAGAAATACGCGATGTAAATAATTACGCTCGTCCGTATATCGATGCTTTTCAAATATCAAATGTTAAAGTATACCTATTTTATTCAATATTTATTTTAGTTATTCAGTTTTCAATAATTTTATCCAATAACTGATGTTTTGCAGCCATCTTTGTGATGATAAATATTAGGAGTTGATCACATTTTTACTGCGATGGTAGAGGACTGTAGGCGATCTCTCGAATCTCGTGTAATCACAATTCGTGCAAACAAGACGGCTGTTTCTTGTCCATTTCCTCATCCGACGTTCGTTCTATTGATTATCGGAGTTAAAACTTTGTTCAAACTTAGTCGTGTTTTCGAATCGTAAATTGTCACTTCAATATAAATTCTCTTTAACTCATTGTGAGTGGTGTTTGCGCAATAAGCTGAGGAGGGGCATCAATCTGGCTGCGTTTGCGATATTTATGGCTGCTGTATATCTTTCACGCTTTTCTTGCACTTTATGGTTGTCGTGTGCGTAAAGCATTCATGACTTGTTATATTTTTTTTTTGTTTTTATATAACAACATTAATAAGAGAAATGCTCTTGTTTTTAAACGAGGAATTCGTAAATTTCATTTAAGTTTATGGGACGTAATAAAGGGTCATTGTTTGAATTTCTTGAAATTTTATTCATTTCGACTTGATTTTAATGTTGTTAGAATTTTTTTAAAAATCGGCAAAATAAACTTTTATGTGAAAATTTTTTTTTTAAAAAAATGGGTTTGAATCGAATCGTTGCGCATTTTTCGTGTTGCTAGAAAGAAATGGCAATCTGGTATTGTTCTTTGCCAGCAAATATCTAAGAAAAGAAGAAAAAAAGTTTTTTTGTTGTAAGAAAAAAGAATGAAGGAAAAAAAGTTTTAACAGTGACGTTATAGAGACTTGGCAAATCAATACCGACTCCCTTCAGACCGTCGCTTTCTCTTTTTCTCGTATCTCGCCTCTTCTATCGCGGCTTAATCAGCAAAAGTTCACACTAAGATCAACTCTATTAATTATACGAAGGCAGTTTTTCGATTCCCCAAAGACGCCACGCAGTAATTAATATGTATAAATGCGTCTAGCACCTAGAAATGTTGACAAATTCGATTTATATAATAAAAAAAATGATAATAAACATGTTTGCATACAATTTTAATCAGTTTCTTAAGGGAAACGAAATGTTGTCGTCTGGGGAATCGGTGTTAGTTTCTTTCGATATGAAGTTCAATTATGTCATTCAGTGGGCCGTTAAATTGTCCAAGAACCTCGTCGGAGAAGGCGAGTAATCAATGGTTTGTCCCTTTTGAATGTAAGAAATAGGTGGGGAGGAGTATCAAAGAGTGAAATTGAAGAAAGGAGGAGTGCTGCTTGGATGTTCGCCGTTGTGGTCAAAGGAAATTGGCTTCTATTGTCGACGTATGGGTTTGCATGACGTGGGTCTGATGTGAATTGCCGAATTCAATCTTTGGTGGGAAGTGAACCGAGAAATTTTGGCAGATGGAAACGGTTGAGGTTGAGGTGGGAGTGAATGTGGGTACACAATTTGAGGGTGGAGACATTTCTTTTGTGTTCACACTCGAGTTAGTCTGCTAATTATAGGTTGGGTAATCTTGGCGCGCCATACATTGTAACAATTAAAACGGGCAACTCGTTATGACATTGCTCCCTGTGGAGTTAAAGCTTTGAGGTTGTTTCACCTGCTGTAAGATGTGAGGAAACAAATTAGTCTTAACACTTGTGGGGGTGAAAAAAACAATGTGGGAGGGCAAACTTTATGAACAAGACTTTTTTGCTAGAATTAATGAAATTTTTGCTAATTTAAGGAAGTGAATGCAATTAAGTTTTTAGTGTTGTCAATTGGCACTAAAGTTTGTTAATGGCAAAGTGAATTTGGTAATTTGAATTGTTCAAGTGGAATTCACAATGGCTGTTTAAAGCTCTCATAAGATATGCATGGGAAAATGTCGAGATTCTTAACATTTCCTCCACTGGTTTTGTGACATTTTCAAATGGTCTTTCACTTCTAGTCTGTTGAGAACAAGATTTTGCACTTGATGTGTCTTTAAACAGCAGGGGGATACAAATGATATTTCGAGACGCCCTCTATCTTTGATAAACCACGCGTGACATCTTTCAACACTAAATTGATGACTTCAACTTAAAACTCCCGACATGTATTTTGAGTTTAATTTTGTGCTTTTAATAAAAGCTGCTTTGAATTAACTTCCAACAATGCAAACTTTTATTTCGGTCTTGTCAAAGATTTAAAGTTACACCTATTTACACTTTATAATGCATTGATGCCAATAGGAGTTAATTGCCTCGTTCGTAGATGGTTGTTGCACGTGCTCTTTAATTGCTTTGTTTTCTTTGTATTTAGATTGCACGTTGCTAACTAAAAACAAACACTATGCTCCAATTAACTGAGTGTGCTGAAGAACATGGTCGGGTAGTAAGTTTGTATCAAGTTTACATTAACTTTTAGTAAGTTATCGAGTTTGGATTCGTGTTTCAGTTGCTTTAGTCCGAGTCTCGTAGCTCGAAAAGCACAATGGAAAGCAGAAAAGGGGTTATATTTAATGGATCTTTGCAAACTCTTTGGTCTTGTGGGAATGCATTAAATTACATTACTTTTCTCCGAAGAGAAATCGAACAACTTGGTGGAATTTAATGCATTCCATATGCTATTTGCTTTAAATAGGACTCCAGCCGATCCGAATTTAACATTTTGCGGTTAAAATCACTTTAATTATAAGTGCAACAAACTCGTGTCCCGCATTATTCGAGAGTGAAAAATCTCACGTTCCCTAGGATTTTATGTAGCATTTTGCTAATGCCATTCGATCGAGTGTGAGATTCAAATCTGGTGCAGCTAAGAGAGTCCAATAGTGCATGATGATGTAACGACGAAGAAAACAGTAAAACCCGAGTGTTAGGAGGGGCCTTTGATCCACGCACAACTGAGTTGTGGAGAAAATGTCCATCGACCTTTCCGCTCCGCGCGACACTTTTCACTGGAGTAGGGTCAACCTACAGGAGTGTTGCTCGGCTAATGTAGGGGAAGACAACGATTGTCTAAATATCGGTGCTCGAGTAAAGGAAAATAATAAATAGGAGTGGAGAAGTGTGCTTGTTTATATCAAGCATTTGAAACCAAGTACGCACTTAAAACGGAGTTATGTTGACGGGCAAACGTAAGCAGGTGTTATGTGGTTCCAGATGCAATAACATAACGATAAATTTAAATTTTCATACTTTTAAAACAAGAAATTCTCGTTGACTTTCTAATCTATATTCAATTACAAATTTAAAATCGTCTCATTGAAAATTGATATTGGAATATTGGATAATTTACAGATGGTTTCAGTTCTATAGATGATAATGATTATGAAAATCAGGTCAATTCATTCATTACTGATATTAAATTGCTTTCTAATTACTTCCTTTTTATTCTATTTGTATTGTATTTGTACATTGATACATTACTACCAGTCATCGTCAAGGCATTGGAGGTTTTGGCTTTGTTGCTTTATGATTGAATGTTTTTTATGTTCATTCTTGTTTTTTGTTTATTGTTGGCTTTTACAATTTTCCAAAATACTAGACATTTTTACGAGTTCCACTGTATAACAAAGAAATTGCTTGCAGCGAGCAAACAATTGATATAAAATTGCATTAGATAACATCCGAAATTGTTTGAGCAATTTTAGTATTAGAAAAGTCAATTGTTTTAATAGGACATTGAATATGTCCTTTAAGTAAGACAAAGAATAATAATGGACTACACTAACCTGTGTTAAACTCTAATCTCCGTTTTAGTCTATACATTTAACATGAGCTAAGACGGCGAAAATCTCTCGCGGTGATTCTTCGAGTAGAAAACGTATTCCACATTTATTACCGTTGAAAATTGATAAATCGCTTGTCACTACTCGGCCGAGTCTACTTCAATTTTCATTCTCCCATCATTGAAATCCCCTCATCTTATACAATTTAAAGGAACAACAATGAATGTAAGACACTACTGTGACTTTAATTGTAACAGGTGTTATTTCTACATCATCCATCCAAATTTAAAATGATATCGCATTTGCCAGATGGCTCACAACTTACAGTTATTGTTAGTGCTCTTTTTCTCCCTTTACACCATATCTTTTCCCTTTTTTTCGCCGCTTTCTCCGCTGTGTACACGTAGGTGCCTCATAAACGATAAAGGTCTTTTGGACCATCGTAAAAACACAACTGGTGGCCGTTAAGTCGTGTCGAGTAATTTGCAGAGATGGTATAGTGCCAATGACAGCTCGGTCCATCCTCTTTGTCCTCTTTTTATTCTTTTTTTCCTCGTCTACCATACTGATAGATGGGTTCAATTTCCCTTCGCACCAACACCATTCGATCGAGGCATGCAAGACACAACCTATAGTGACAGGCTGCTAAGTATTAAGCCTGAAAATATGTTATTTGATTTTTTTTTTAGGGGTGACGGGGGGAGGGGGGAGGTTTGGAAGGGGTTTGTGCAAGGAGGAAAAGCACTTTGGGATATGAAGTGTTGTTGGTTTATGATCACTTTTGATCCTTCTTTTTGGTTTTAAGGAGTTGGGATTTAAGACTTGTGATCAAAGGCGTGTACTGCAGCTATCAAAGATTATACAAGGGGAGTGATGGGTGTTATATCTTCCTGTGAAAAGTCGTTAAGAATTCCTTTGATGGTTTAAGTTGGGTGACATTTACTATCAACTGTGGAAATTGGATTTGGAATTGACTCCACTTGGATTTTAAGGGAGAAATTAAAAGCGCGTTATTTTGCTAGGATACCATTGTTTTATTATTTTTGCAATGTGATTTTATTTAACGTTTTTATGGTTTAATTCATTAAAAAAAAGTCTGTTGAATTAATAATAAATAATTTCTAACAAAAGTCTGGGAAAAACTAAGATTTACCAGAAAATTTTGCAATTTTCAGTTCCTGCAGAAACCTCAAATACACTTCAATAAGAGATTGTGCGGGTTCCGTGTTATTTATTGCAAAGACATGTGCTGAATCACGAAAAAAAAATCAAGAGTTTTTTTCAAAGTTTTTCTGCAGGAATTTGCTACTTATCGACTAAAATTGCAGATATCTTACAATAAGTATTTGCCAATTGGGTTCGTCCAAAGCAATTTTGCAAATGTTAGCAATAAAATTTGTGCATTTTTCACATCCCTGCATAAATCCACGGACAAGATTTTTATTAGAAATCAATCAAACACCCATATATAGAATTGTTGATCGGTAGAAGCAATTAGAGCAAACACCCACGCATCTAATCGAATCCCTTCATTAGCCAACATTCTGCGTTTAATTCGTATATAATTCACAGCCACGAGTAATCCGAGAAAAGGCAGACGGAGAATGGATCGGTGTCGAATCGAAAAACAAATGGGATAAAAACATTGCAAGGTTTGGTTTTCATCTTCTTTTGCCACTCGTGCCCATAGCTGTTGGCGAAAATCGATTTCTTAATAATAGTGGTCGGGTCATAGCAGTGGAGTGAATGAGTTTGGTGGGAAATGGAGGAGAAGAAAGGGTGAGTTTGGCTGTCCTCGACTCCGATCTTTTCTCTTTGGGCTTGGTGTGGGTTGGGGGGGTGTTTGATGGTGGATTATCAAATGTTTGCCAAGTGCACTAGAAGTAAAGTGATGTCGCAATTTCCTTTTGGTGCAATGGAAATTGGGAGATCAACTACTTGATGGGGCACATATTTATCGGATTTGTTTTTCAAGCCAAATCGCTTGGGTCATGGTCTATTTATTGAATTCCCGAGTCGACTAGTAATAAACTAGAGACGAGTAGGAATTACTCTTAAAGGGATTCAATGATAAATAGTTATGTCTTTGTAAATTTATGTCCGATACGAAATTACATAAATTTATTAAATTTCCAATTCTATCGAAAATCCCTATAAATTCACCTTTAATTTTTATAAAAGAACCATATAAAACCAAAATCTTGTTTATAATCGACTTATCTCGCAAACGCCAATTAACTGAAATAATAACACCCATTCCCCGATTAATCCTTTCCTCCCGTCAATTAATCGCTGAATCCTGGATTTATTCATTTCAACGTCTAGATACATTGAACGTACAAATTGATTAGATTAATACCAACACACGCATTTCGCAACAGAAATTAATTGAATTTTGGATTAACGCTTCACCAAACTCGATTCTTTCAAGTTGCAAAAGGGTGGTGGGGGCTACTCGAAGCTCGGGTCCCCAGGGTTAGTGAGAAGTAGCCGCGTGTCGGCCAGCTCAGCACAAATTTACCAGCGTGGGGCAAAGTGAAGTTCACGTTGCGAAGAAGGAAACCGAGATGTCTCGTTGGTTACAAATTGGGGCCCTGATTGCCTCACTGGTTACAATATTATTGAAGGATCTCGTTTTTCACTCTCAATTTGTCTTCGACGTTCATCAACTTGTAAACTCAAACGAACGGGTTTACGGCTTTCTTGTAATTGCATTGTTTTTGCGAGTCAATTACTGAAAGCGAGTTAATTGCGGAGGGATTTTAAGAGATTTCGTAGTCCCGAAAGGCTTAAAATATTTTTTTTTAACTTAGTAATTGGCTAGGATATTGTAATGAAATGTTGGGTTCAGTGCTCTCGTGATTTAAGGGCCCTAACGGAACCGGAAGAGGCATTATTAATGCTCGGCTTGTTGGTAGCGAATTTCGTGATTGATTTTTATGGCATTTCCGATTATGCGATGATATAAATATCACTGGCAGAAAGTGCCCTTTGCAAATGGTTATTTTAATTTAGTTTTGCAAATTCAAAGTTTGGTTCGCAAAGTAAACAAAACAGTTGGTTTTCTTATAAAAATGGAAAAAGTCCAGCCATTTGTCCTTTTTTTGAATACGTAAGAAGTAGAAAAAAATTTCAATGGCACAGCAGGACCAAAACTCGGTTATCATCGCCTCGCAAACGGCTCAGACGCAGCTTTGATGGACATTCAGGAAATTACATTTTCCGCAGCACTTAAGCCAATGCCTAATCTTTCTTTATATTCAATACTTGCATAAAGCCTCGCACTACAATTTCGAATGAAAACAAACGGAAAAAACTGATATTAAAGGTAAATCTCGATTGAAAACAATAATTTAAATAAAACATCAACCGTACTTAATGTAATGTTGACTTTAATCACCGCAAGTAAATGATATTCACGGCCACACAAAATTAAGCATCATTAAGTCTCTCTTAAGACTGGCGAATAATTCACACACAACTCTTTAATTCCGGTTGAGAAAAAAAATACGAGAAAAAGTGGTCAGTTAGAGTTGGTGGCTTAAACGACTCGATCGTGGCCCAATTTATCGATTTATTGGAATCCGTCTGGAAGCAGAGCGGAACTCGAAGAAGAAAATCCGATAATTGACACAGGCATCGAAGCCATTGTTGGGTAAGAGGAAAGTAATTAGAAAAATTAATGCTGGAAATAATAATAATTAAAGCGAAACTACGGCGATACTTCGTCTCGCGGCGGTTCAAGAATTTCAGTTCTTTGTGTTTCTTATACGGTTGCGTCATCGAAAATTTCACCTTTAGCGATACGAATGTCCGCGTATGTCCGCATCGATCATCGCTTCTCGTGTTTCAAAAGAACCCAGGAAATAGAACTAGAAGTCTATATGGTTATTCCGAACCGAGCCGTTCGAGCGCTTTTTTTCTCGCTTCGTAACGCGAGTTTCGCGGAAGAGGAAAACTGAACAACTGATATTATTGCCCACAGTTAGCAAAAAAGCGATGAATTTTAATGTGGAAAAGTCACCTGATTTATCTATTTATAAAGCCATAATGTACACAGGGTGAAATTTTGATGAAGATCTGTTGGGTTGAATTGCGTTGGCGGTAACAACAAAGACTCTGCATTTCTTGGCTTTTTGGATCGAATCCAAATCAGCACTTGTGAGAGTTGGGGGAAAAGGAGTTGAAAGAAGTTTGTTGAGGTGACCGAAGTGTCAGTTGGTGTTATATGATGCCAGCCATCTTGCTTTTATTGTCGACCTTAATCATGGAGCTAGAAAATGATTTATCGATGAGGAAATGAAGGGTGTTGGGCTTCCAATAGGAAGATGATGGAAAAGTGTATTGATTAATTGGTATTTTTTAAGGTGTGGTGATGTGCGAAAGAATAAAATGGTGAAAAAGAACGAATTGCTTTGGGATTTGGAGGGAATTTGATTGACAGGTTGTTGATGGTTTTATTTTAATTTTTTAATATTGTGTTTCGGAGGGAGTTTAAATGGCAGTTTAGGTTGTCGGTTGGTGCTTTTGTCATGTCTACATTGTGTTTATGGCTACTAGTCGATGTTTAAGAATTTTTACATTTCCAACTAAACCGGAAGTATTATTTTCTCGCGCTCCAAATGGTTCAGTTGTGCTGATGCATTGCAGAGAAGCACCAATTGAGCTTTACATCACAAATTCGGAGCGGGATTTTACGGCACTTCCGGTCGAATTTTATTTCTTATTCTTAACGTATCACTCGAATAAACATGACTACTTGATGCTCGTAAAATTTCGAGTTCCTAACTAAACCGGAAGTGCTTTTCTACACCACTCGAAACCACTTCGTCGAACGATTTGCGCTAAGAGCAAAGTATGTTGGAATTGAGTTATTTTCAATTTTCCAAAGAATTTTACGACCACAAAAGCCAAAACAAACGATTTGCCTTTATTTTTCCTTCGTTTTATCCGTCGGTCGACTGTACCGAAGGTAATCTGGCACCAATTGGAGCTTCTTGCGCTCGAAAGATTTTGCTACTTTGCTCATTTTTTCACTCGCTTTTTATAACCTTTCTATCAGCAGCTGCGTCAACACCTTTAACAGATTGCTGCAGCCTGGTGATGTGAGAACTAAGCGGGCTTAACTCCTGACACTCGGCTTTTAACTGTCCTCCCGTACATCTCGTCATGTGCCGTTTTAGCTACGCCGATGCGACAAAAGCGAGTAAGGAAAAAAAGTAATTAGAAATTGGTGCTGGTTAAGCGGATTTAGTTTTTTTAATGATAAAAGTGGGTTTTGCAGTCGCTAATTCCGAAATTATATTCGCCTTTGATAAAAATAATTTTCTCACTGAATTTAAAGGGTTAAATTTTAGAATTTTGGAATTTTATTTAGTATTTTTCAATAAAATCGCTTGTGCAATGGCGCCCATTTGAGTCGAGTGCGATGTTGCATTCGTTGAAATTGCTTTGCATATTCAACTTTCTCGTCTCTCCTTTTCGCTTCTTTCGAGTAATTGCATCGTTCGAAGCGAAATCGAACGTAATTAATACGCCTCGTGTGTTTCGACTACGAAATATCACATTTTTACTTTTCATTAACTTCCGCTTGCCTTAATAGCGTTGTAATGACAAGTGATTACGTAATGCGTGTCGTTAGAATACGCTTCCGCCATTTTGATTAGCTGAAAATGGCCACATTTGGAACCGGATGGTGGAAATTCGGGTTAGGAAGAGGAGAGGTCGGTTTATTGTAGTCAAACGGCAAATTTATTTATACAAAAAAAAATTGTTTATTTAAACAATAACATTGGAAAATTGGAAAAAGCGATTGTAAGTTCAAGTTTGAACATTTTCTTTAATTCCAAATTGAATTTTTGAAAAATCAAAATTTGAATGAAATGGAAAAAGGACTTTTAACGAATAATTACTTAGATTTGAAGCATCATTTTTCAATTCCAATTTTTTTTTTAAATATAAAGGAATCGCGACACAATAATTGATAATGTAAATCGATAAATCACAGAGAAATTAATTACCCAACGACCCTTTCGACCTAACAGAAAGCGTGAAAAATGTTTATTTCTCGATATTTAAATCCATAAGAGCCGAAGAAGTGGCTTAAACGACTTTAATACGTATTTTTATTTTCATTATTCTTTCGTTTTTATTCTCCTAAAGTTTCTATGGCGAGTGTATTCAATGCATTAGGCATTTACGTCCTTGCATTACTCCACCCATCAACAAGCCCAGTTGTACGTGCTCGGCTCACTCAAACCAACCTCCACTGGCAAATGTTTTTTTAAATCCCCAAGACCACATTGATCGTCGGACCTCACGTTCTACCAATCATATGGAAGGAGATTTACTCTGATTTTTTGTCTTTTTAAAAATATTTTTTTTATCATTTATTTAAATCAAATCGATTTCGTTTAACTCGATTTTGTTGGATATTTTATTAATGCGATGCTCATTTAGCTAGACTCGATTAGAATACATTACACAATGCCATTATCCAATACACTTTGCATATTGTAATTTAATTGTAGGTAAAGGAAGGTGTTGTTATTCGCTCGTTAGTCGTGTCAAAGTAAATTTAAGGGCAATTCGATATCGAATTGTTGATTATAATCGTTATTGGCAATTTATATTGAATTTGCTAATTTTTGATAATATTTTGATGTTTTAAGTTCGTTATTTTTTAATCATCGCACGATTGAAACAAGGAATAAAACAACATGTTTTCGCATTTTCTTCTCAACTCGGTTATTTATTAATTACTCACTGAAAAATTTAATCGACTCGAACAGTAGCTCCATTTCCTTTTATTTTCTTAGCCATTGTCAATTTGAACTAACACGAAATTAGCCTCACGACCCCCTGTCTTGTTGACACTGTCAAGTTTAGTGAAGCTATCGGATCGATATTTCCCATCATTTTCCTTTCTCTTTTCAAACTCGTATTGGATTTATTCAAATCCATCGGTCCACCCAATTATTTCAATTGAAAATCTATTGCAAACAATTCTTTATTTTATTTTATTTTTTCTTATTTTTTTTATACGAAATTTTTTCACGTAACATCGATATTGAGAGTTATGTTCACGTGAATTCATCCAACACCGCAGCAATTTCTGTTTGTGTTTGCTGAGTCAGCCATTCTTTACTATACAACACACATGAGTGGATTCGGTAGAAATTTGCTGCGATTTGATAAAAGCTCGTGATGGTTAGGAAAGGGCTGTTTTGAATTATTCCCATGTCAAATTTGTTTTTTAATATTGCAAACTTTTTTTGTTGAAATTTTTAGGCTTTTTTCTTGTCATGGATGAATGGCAGTTTGATTATGAAAAAATATACTTCTGCAATTGTATTTGCTACCTGAGTGATTGACTGGATGTAATAAGTTTACGGTGGATGTTAGCAATTGCAGAAATAAATAATTTAATACAGTTAAAATGGAATAAATGAATCGAATTGTGTAAAATAGAAAATTGCAAAAAAGTACAAACAAAATCGAGAGGAAAATCGAATTAAACTTGTGGATTTTGACAGAAATTTGATTATAAAAATTGAAAATTAAATTTAAATCGAAATTTTTTTAATTTAAAAAATGTCAAAATTGATCAAAATAAATCTTACCTTTGACGCAGAGGCACATAACTAAAGCGAGGAGCCTTAACACGGACCACAAAACCATATTCATTGTTTATATAAGTTTCTATTCCTTAATTCTATCGTTTCAGGCGCTGATCCAAGATCGTTGTTTCGGCGGCTGTTGTCAGTCGTGGATTCGGAGCAGCAACAGCAGCAGCCAGCAGTGGCTCTGCCTGTCTCACACACTGCGAAACTTCGATCGAATTTGCTTCGCTAGTCGCAAGTGTTGGAGAGTCGACTTTCAACTCTAATCGGGTGGATGGGATGATGAAAGAGACGTAGAAATTGAGAAAAGAGCCTCGTTTCAACACTGGTAGCAGGTGGAACTCGCCTGTGCAACCGGCGAATGGCCAATTGGACTCGATGCATTTTTCATCATTCGCTATGTACGGTCCACGAGAATAAATTGAGATATACGCCACGGGTCATGCGAGGTCGCACATGTCTTACGATGGACTTTACCATTTTTAAAGAAAATTTATTTTATTTTTTTAAGGGTAAAGCCACTTTGACTATATTCAAAATTACCTGTTTAAATCATTACGTGAAGAATTAAATTAAAAACTTACTGCCAAGAGGAGGTCGAGATTTGTTATAAACAATTTTTAAAGGTTGGGATTTTTTTTTTTATTTTAAATCGATTTTTCTTTTCATAACGAAGATGAAATTTATTTATTTACTCTAAGTTTGGCTTTTAAATAAGTGATTCAATTTTGAAAATTTTATTTAATTTTCTTATGGTTTGCGCTATGCATTTGCTTTATTTATTTTCGTTTTGGTTAGGAAAACAGAAGTGAGTTGCATCGCAAATACGTTTTTTTTTTAAAGGGAGTTTTAACACTTTAAAACGAGTGTGTGTAAATTCGTCGTAACGTACGTAGGAAGTTGTTTAACTCACTGTTAAAACGAGAAAAAAACGTGTATAAATTTGTTATCGTGTCTTACCACGGTTTTTTTCACTTTTGTGCTTCTATTGTGCGTGTTGCATTCGTTTCTTATCAGTTACCTTTTTTTTTATTGTATATAATGGCTATTTTTTTCGTCTAGTCGGAATATACGGCCTCGGTTTTACTCTCGTTTGATGCGATGATTGATTGAGATCCAACGATGAAAGGAAGTCGAAATAAAAGGGAGAAAATGGTTGATTTATTTGATTTTCATTACGAACCATATGCTTTTTACCACGTAATTGATTATGGATTAAAACTTATTTCCAAAGATAAACATCTAATGAGGGCAATTGGGATGCAATTTTCATTAATTATCCATCATGTTAAAAATACTATTGGAAACACGTAACAATGTCCATAATTACACTTTTTTTTTTCACGCAATTTGAAAGGGGCGAAAATGGCATTTCCGGTTCGTGTAAGGCCCTGGAATTTTTTGGGCGTTAATTAGACGAATGGTTGTTAGCAAACCTGTAATTGGAGGTATTTAAGCAAACCGGAAGTACCTCACAGCCCCGCTCGAAATTGGCGAGGCAGATCCTGCGGTAATTTACATTGATTTTTTCGAGATTTGCGAGTGTTGGTTGTGGGAGTCGAGGATTAGTCGAGAGCTTAAAAATTTAAGAATAGTAACTATTAATTAGGCTAATTATTGTATAATTTTTTTTAAAAATGGATTTATGTTATTGAGAAAATGTGTTGAGTTGTACTCAATAAGTTAAATGAATAGGTGTGGATTTACTTCCTCGTTTTGTGCATTACCTCTACGAATCAAGTTTTGCATGCAAATGATAACAAGTTTTAGCTTGAAATTAAACATTAAATATTCAAATGTTTTGAGTGCTTCATTTACTCGACTTGACTGCTTTTGATTTGCATCGTATTGCAACGTTATAGGATTTGTGGTTAATCATTTTTATCCGGTTTTGTAATTTATATTTTTTTTTTTAAATTTTAGGGCCAGTATATTTGGGGAAAATCTCCAACGGCGAACGAGCAAAGCCCAAGTGTTCCACAAATAACTCGCGCTGTCATAGTCGCTGCTCACTGGGGACGAGGCGTCGACTCTTGTCGGTTAAATCACAACCTCCGACGGCTAAGTTATGTCTTTCTCCGCTTCATTTATGTGCCACGAATTCGACAAGTTCCCAAGTTTGTTTTTTTTTTATTTTTTTTTATTTTTATGGAGTTTTGAAGATGATGGAATGTGGCATTTTTTTTAATGAGGATTTTCTAAATATTTGATTTATTCATTTTTTAAAAGGGGAAATATTTTTAGTTGAGTTTAATTAAATGTTTTAAAATTATTTGAAAATTAATTCCACTCGAGTTAATTTTGTAGAAATGAAATTTTCCACCTCTGCAAATTTTTAAATTTGCATATTGAATTTTAGAAATGTTTTGAGCTTATTGCGAACTCGGAGTTTCCTGTTTTCAGTAAAACAGGAAACCAGTAGTTCCTCATTTGAATATGTTTGAATTATCCGAGCCGAATCAATGCGGTATCTCACAAACGAACAACTTGTGCTGATGGAAAAGTTAAATCCAGAAACTGCAAATGGGGAGTGGGGGGTACATAAAATGCCAATCGAATTACCCATTCACTTTGAGCTTTAGCTGAGTAAACAAATGAGTGCGCACTACTTTTCAAACATATTTACACTACAATTTTAAAAAAATTTTAATTTTAAAAAATTGATTTTTTTAACGTATTAAATAAAATTTAGTAAAATCGAAACTAGAATTTGCCATCGATATTAAAACACACTGAACAGAGGGCAGGAAAAATTTTTGTCAATTCAGCAAATGACAAATTGCATTTTCAACTGATTTTATCGTTTCCTCAGCTCTCCTTCTGCCTCGAGGTTCAACAGTATGTCTCGTTTCTTCGTCCGAACCCTCGAGTTACATATTTCACTTTATATTTATTTTTTAAAAAAATCCCTTTTTCAAAATAAGGAAAAAAAATTTACAAGTTTAGCCACTTTACATCCGAATTGGAAACGAGATTCGACTTTTATTCACTCGGAAAAAAATTAAATAAAAATAAACAAATTGTTTGCTGCGCGTTTTCTATAAAATGTTTGGTGTTTTGCCAGTTTAAGGAAGAAAAGAAAATGACTAAATAATTTTTAAAAGTAAAAAAAAAAAATTTAACTTTAAGCAGAATAAACGTTTTGAATGCTTATGGGACTTTGTTGATGATAGCGCCGTATTTAGGGTTATTTCAATGATGTTCACTTTTAGAATTTTTATTTTGCAGGAAAAAAATAGCTCGAACAATACGTCGTATGAGTTGAAAAAGATGGAAAAAATATAATTTGATTCCATTGGCCCTGTAGATATTTCAATACGGTACGCGAAGGATGCATTAAGTTTTGAAAAAGCCTCACGGCATTTATTTCCAAATTGCATTTAAATTTGTTGCCTTGATTTGGGAAAACATTGGCAAAAAGTCGTTGAATTTTTTTTTTTAATTTTCTTTCGGAGGAAAATGGCATCAAACGAAATTAATTTTAGAGCGTGTGATGGAAACGAGCGTAATTCGGTATTTATTCAAGAAATTTCGTTTTATCTCTAGGCTTTTGATGCGATTTATGCTTTTTTTTAACTTTAAGAAAAATTATATTTGTAATATTAATTATAAATGGTGGACAGTTGCACTTTTGTTTGCTCGTAAATACTTAATTTGTACTCTCACTTTCAGCTTGAATAAGTGAATTATGCAAATTGCATTGAAAATTTATCGAATTAAACGTGCATTGGATCGAATTGGATAAAGTAAATACAAGAAAAATTGTTTTAAAAATTAATTTTTTTTTTCAGATATTAAAATTCAATTAACTCGAAGGAAATTGTAAAAATATCGATGGAAGTTACTTTCGGTCGAGATGAAGTTATTTTCTTCACTATCCGTATTAAACCCCGTGAAATTATTTGTTAGGCGTGTTTTGTTGTGTTGCATCTTTAAAAGGGCAATATGCGTTGCACGGTAGGTTGGATGTAGCGACTTTGTCACGGCCCGCTGAGTTTCGCTCGCTCTTGTTGGGAGCGAAAGTAAGCTTAAGTCTGGTCGTGAGTAGATGGACCATTGTGTTGGTTCCATCTTTTGGTCACATGCATCACTTGCTTGCAGCACGAGTTGTGGCGCTTTGGGACTCGCTTCTTTTTTTTCTCTTCTTCGATTTTGATTTTCGATTTTCGCCTTTTTCAACGAGTTGGGATTGGCGTTCGAGTTTGGGGTTTTAAAGGGATGATGTGGATGAATTGTAGTTGCGGAATGTTAGTAAAGTTCACCAAACCAGAAGTGCCATCTTGCAAAAAATGGAAGGGGGGAATTTGGAGGGGCATTTCCGGTTTGATTTAATTTGTGAATATTGTTGAACAACAACAAGGTGGGTGGTAGTCGATGATCGGTTAGTTAAATCTGTAGGAAAACACTTTTTGGATGGCTTTAAATCACAACTTCCGGTTTGATTACATCAATGAAAATTGGTCAACACCAATTAGACGTGTGGTAGTCGATGATTGGCTAGTTAAATCTGTAAAATTTGAACCGGAAGTAAGTTCTAAATCTGCTCCGAATCAAGATTACTATAAAATCTCTACTAAGACACTTTTTGGAGGGTTTTAAATCGCCACTTCCGGTTTGATTACAAAGGTGAAAATTATGAAACATTAACTAAGACACATCTAGTTACTGTCTGGAAAATTTCAGATGCTTACTCGGTCCGGAAATGTGATTTTAGATCTTCGGAAAAATGAATTTTCCTCTGGGAAATTCCTGGAGTTAAAATTGACAAAGTTTTTAAAGAGGACGAAAGAATTAATACGATAAGTAGTCGGTGTGTGCATAAGTTAGTCGAGTTGCGTGTTAATTTTTCCAATGGCTTCTTGTAAGTTTAATGAAAATTGTGGGCGTTGTACTTGACTTTTTGGCACGTAACAAGTTAATTTGGTTGGCTCTCGTTAGTAGTTTGGCTTGTTGTGTACACATACTCACACGGGTTGTGTTCTCTCATACAATTAACGTTATTATAATAAATGACAACCTGGGAATTATTCGTACAAATTACTAAAGCAAAGTGCTGAATAAACTTTTTCACCCAAAATTGCATAAATTAAGGGAAAAATCAACTTTAATTTTTAATAAATTATAATTTTAGTTTTTTTTATTACTTTTCTTTTATTAATAAGAGGAAAAAAAGTTTTTTAATGAAATTTCAAGTGTTGCTTTACTTGTTTTATTTGCTTTTTAATAAGTTTCGTTTCTCGAGGAGTTGTAAGGCGAAACTGCAAAGAAAATTTAATCTTTTGCAACTAGTGTACGTTTATTAAGTGCGCTCGCAGGTATGTTGGAATAAATTCCTATCTTTCGAGCTTCTTCAACTCACTTTTAATCAAATTTAAAGAAAGCAAAATTTTATTTCATCTACCTTTTCCATAGTGTTTATGCCAAAACTTTGAATATTTTTTTTTTTTTTAGAAAATAAATTCAAAAACTGCAACTTTTCAAAAGCATGACCTTTTCTAAGCAATTTAGCGCATTAATTGTATCCAAAGAGTTGAAGCAGAATTTGTGTAGCCAGCCAGAAGATAAACAAAATAGCTCTTTAAGTGCTTTACTTTGTATAAATATGGCATAAAATGGTTACCCAAATTCTAAACAAATATCTAAACATAGAATGGTAAATATAAATCATTAATATTACATTAGACTATTGCTCAACTCAAGTTGAGCATTGTATCATTAAATTATAGCAAAATAATTGAAATTTTTTTTTTCATTTAAAATTGATTCTCGACAATGGAATATCCCAGTTTGAATAGTAGATAAAGGAATTATTAATTATTAGATAAACATTGAAACAACATCAATTACACGTAAAATTAATTAACTTGAATACATTGAATCGATTGCGGCATTTTCTAAAACTGGTAAAAATACAATTCTAAGAATTTAATTACAAACGAAATTCAATCTTAAGAAATGAATGGAATTTTGGAATTATCCGTTTGATATTTTGGTAAAAATTTAATTCGTTTCACTGGTGAAAAGGTTTGTATTCAACATTAAGCGCAATTTGTAAACAAACAGTTCATTAATTACGTTTGCAATTCAATTAAGGTTGAATGAGAAATGGACAAATGTTTTTAATACTTTTTATACCTGTAATTTTATATATTTTTTATTTATTTTATTATTGTTTTATTAATGGTTTGTTGCCGTCTTTGTTCGGTGCGTGTCGGAACAAATCTGCAGCATATTTGATCACGGTCACGAATGATGATTTAAAGGTCTTTCACAGACGACTGATCATGCCAAGATGAAGGCACATAATATACTGAATGGACCTCCAACTGGACATTTGATTTATAACCCCGGATTTGAAGTATTTTTTGGTATCACCACAATTTCGAATTAGTTTAGGAATTTTCACATTTTTTTAAATTTGCTCAAATCTTTTGATTTATATTTTTTTGTTGAAAAATTTTTCCCTTGGTCCCCCCTTCTGTTTACTTGTGTTTTGTTGAGAAAAAAAAATAGCAACCGGAAACGCCTTTTTTGACGCGTTCCAAATTGCTTTTAAGAACCGACAGTGTTTGCGGTGAATTATTAACGAGTCATTTTTCCGCAAACATTTTACGCCCTTCACTTTAAAAATGGGGGATAAGAATAAAAAAAAAATAAGACGAGCTTTGTTGAATTTTTATGGGTAAAGTCCTTTTCCTTCTGCAAAGTGTTGCTCTTGTGTTTGAGTCATCCGCCCCAATTTGCATGGAACGAAAGTATTTCATAGCAACAGACGAATAATACGTCTGTTGCGAAAGGCAAATGCAATCTGGGCATAGTCAGGAGGCCACTCTCACCATCCTTTTTTCCTTTTTTTCCATGTCTGTGGGTAGCATTTCGATCAGCGTGAGGTCCGATCCAATTCCGGTTGCATCTTTTTACTCTTTTTTTTTCATTTTCTTTCACGTTACAAATGTTTAAAACCGAGAAATTGATTTTTTTTGCTTTAATGAAAAGGACTCGGATGGGGTCTAGTGTATAGTGATTACGATGAATATAACATTACTTTTTTCTTACTTTTATTGCCGAGAGTTTGACTAAGATTTTTTGAAGAAAGTGATTATCTTTATCGCGCGTGCTTTGAATAAGTCAATGGCAGTTTTAATACAATTTATAATTGATTTTTTTCCGATTTTATCGATTGGCAATTTATTGCCGACTTGTGCCCGGTTTTGTAAGTAGCATTGAAAATTGTTATCGGTTTCGTCGGGCCGTTGTAAATCAGATGCTGTGTATGGAGTTGAAAGAAAAAAAGGACAAGTGGAAGTGAAAGAAGCATGTAATTGACACACGCGATTCTTTGTCATCCGTAACTAGGGTTGAGGGACGAATCTTGATTGGAAAATGGAGAGGGTCCGTGACAAAGTAACTCGAACCGAAGCAAATGATTGACAGCAATTGAACCGTTCTTTCTCATTGCGCAATACACGAGGGGCTTTTACTTTATTTCACTTTTGAAATGGATCGAACTTTTGTTTCGCCTTCGCTAAAACTCCACTTTGTTTATCACTTGCAAAAATAGAGAATTATTCGTCTTTATCCAACGAGTAAACAATCCATCCAAGCCTAACATGGAGAACTGGCAAAGTGCCCGTCGCTCTTTTCTTCGTCTTTAATGGATTTTGATGGTGGACAAGTAGCTAACCATTGATTTATATATTGAGAAACACCGATCGCAACAATACGATAATGTGAATTTGCTGCGATTCGATTGCAACGTGACAACTTTTAAGACAACTTAAATTACCGCAAAGAAGAAAAGAGCATCGGAAATGTGGTATGACGTTATGATTGTGTATTTTTATTCCATTTTTTGTATTTTAAATTTTTGATTTTTTGGCAAATCTGCAAAGAAAAAGCTATCGATCGATGTGTTTACAGTTTAATGGATAATAGCGCTACTGGTGGTACACATTACGTAATTGGAATAAAAATACGGTATTATTGAGTGGAATTGATTGATGAAATTACTCTCACACTGTTTTTTTTTGTTTTAAATAGATAAAAAAACAAACTTGAACTTGTTACAGCTTCTGGTTTTTCTGGCTTCCTGTAATTAGTCCCATGCTGACAAGTCGAGGGCAAAGCGAGTGTTGTGAAAGACAGAAAGAGAAAGAGAAAAAGAGATAAAAGCAAGAAAAAAACGAGTTTAGGAAGGAGTTTAATCGAGTTAGTCGATGTGTAGTTTTCATCTTATTCCGAGTCTGAATGTTAGAAATGGGATTGAGGGGATTCTCAAATTCGTGATTTGGACTCGACTCTCGCGAGATTTCGAGGTTGTCACAAGTTTGTGGTAATTATGCCTGCGAGTCGTTATCGGAAGTGCCATTCATCACGGCCCAAATGTAAACGTCGAAACATTTACATCACGATTCCAACTGCTGATAAAAATACAATGGAATTTCTAGCTCGACCGCCATTTTCTTTTTTTATTTTTTATTTTTTTTTTATTTTAAATATGAAAAGTTGTGGGGAAAATGTTGTGTCGACAATCGATTCGAGGCAATCCACGCTCGCCCAAACATTTTGTTTCGAGTTATGTACGTTGTTTGGTGATGCGTTTAAAATGTCGCCAAAAGCACTTTGGCAACGACGCTCCTATCGAGGTATTTTTTCCCAAAATTCCCGTCATCCTTCTTTGTCTGTGTGCATTTGGGCGTGTTAGTGGCGCCATTAGCACCAACTGCATTTTCTTTTATTTTCTGCTTTTCTCACTGAAATCGAGTGTGTGTTTGAGCTCCAATTTAATTTTTAGCTGTTTTAATTTTTATTGTTTTATTTTATTTTGAGTTAGCGATAAAATGCTGGTCAAACAGATGTTGGTTGTAGGTTTGACCTTTTTTCAAAGGTTGTTGCAAATTGCCATTGAAAGGTGACGCTTGGCAATTTGTAGTTGCTCGCCCATCTGTTGCTGGGCTTAGACTGACCCTTGTTATTTTATTGCTGCATTTGTTGCTTAATTTGATACTGCTCGCTCTTCTTGGATGTTTGGGTGCCATCTAGTGCCAGTTTCTAGAAATATTTTATCGTTATATAGTTTTTAATCAGTTACGATTTTCTATTTTTCTTATTTTATTTTAACAGTTTTAGATGTTTTTTTTACCACTAAATCATTCTGGAATTTAAATGTAAATTATTTATTTTTTTTAAATTTAAAATTTCCGCTTTTTTAAGTCCCTGGTGCTGAAGTCTATAATTACAAAACACACGATGCAATAACGCTTCCAGTTGTGGTCGTTTAAACTCTGTAATTATTAGCATTTTAACAGTAAATAATTAATTGATAGTTGCTGTCGTATGATATTTCTTATATAATTTAATATTTGAGAATAAGTTATATTTATAGTTGAGGTTATTAACGCAATGTGGCAGGCCACTCGAAATAAACAAAATGTAAAAACTCATGAAAATTTTAACATTAATTTATTAATTAATTTGATTTAAAAATTTGTGTTTTAATTACAATTTTTGTTGTTTAATTTTAAATTCAAAAATATATAATTCAGAAATTAGTCACTGGGTGGCATTGCCAACCAATACAAATTAACAATGCTATTGCTACAACACTCATATTTCCACGATTACCTTTTAAAAACAATTACTTTTATCGGGAATTAATGGTAACTAATATTTAATAATCATTTTACAAAATATTTACAATACTAAAATTTAATTATAAATCTAACTAATTGAAATGATTTCACTTAAAACTTTAAATTTAATTTATTCATAAAATATTCATAAATTATTTATTGATTTTCTTTCTAGGTCGACTTTAAAAACACCACAATTTACAAAATGACGTCACATCATCCGAATTTACTATTAAACTAATTTCACTTTACTTCCGAATCAATGGAAATTGAACAATATTAATTTATTAAATACGAATAAATAAATAAAAATAATAAATAAAGCAAAATTTTATTAAATAATTATCACTCAACGATATTAGGTAGATAGGTTTAAGGTAACTGTAGGACGACAGTTACACCGTATTTCCTGCACTTGTAAAAACGAAAAGGTGAATGTTGGAACCTCCTTTTCCGTTGTGTTTTTGCTGCCAACCATCCCTGAAGCCGGTCAATGGGAAGTATCCCAGCCTGTCTAGACTAAGCTAATGGATGGTCTGAGCCAAGTAAGATGTCTGGTGCAGTCGATTTGTGGTCGAGGTGAGTTATACCACATTGAATTTCATATATTAATAGAGTTTGCAAACTCAGGTAAAACTGTCTTGACATTCCTGTGTCTTTTTTCAAACTTCACTTTCAATATTAATGGCATTTAATGAATATTTCTTTTTATTTACAACTTTTATCCTTGGCTCATCACTATCGCACTCTTTTGGGTGAAGGAAAAAAATTTCTTTTTTTAATTTTTTTTTTTTTTAAATTGGATTTTATGGTGTTTTCAAATTTGTGTTTTGGGGTTTGTGGGGAATTTGAATTTTTATTTGGTTTTTTAATTTTTTTTTTTTTTTTTTGAGGTTTAATAAAGTTTTAAATTTTTTTTTTGTTATTTGATGTTAGGGATGGAATTATTTTTTTTTTATTATTTTCTGATCAGTTTGAAATGAAATTTCAGTTAAGAATTGATTCAAGGTCTTTTACCAACCTTGTGTTTATCCGATAACCTTTAAACCCGTTATATCAAAAGAAAAAAAAAAGTTAAAAAATTGATAAATTTCACTTTTATTTTTAAAATTTTTTATCTTTTCAAATCAACAAAAATAAATTTGTAACTAATTTAAGATCTCAATTAAAAAGATTTAAAGAAAACAACAAATAACCAACTTCAAGTCGCTTACGCCATCTGTCGAGAACCGCTCGCAACTTTGAATGATGGCGTTTAACTACAAACTCAAAAATGCAAATTATTAATTTTTAAAAAAAATTCAAATTCATTTTTAATATTTTCTTTGTATTACATAAACACGACCACCCAGCAACACTAAACTCGTGGTTTTCTGTACAAGTGAGGGTAAGGGTATGAGGGTACCCCCAACTAACTATTGGGGTTGGGTGATGGGGAATTGTGAGTCGATTACTTTTACTTTAGTAGTTCAACTTTTATTTTTAATTTAATTTTAAATAATAAAAAAAAATTGCATCCAAGTAATATTTGTATTGAAAATGCATTGAAATTCAATATTTTTATTTATTTAGTAACCTTTAAAACGATTAAGTTGAAAAATGATTGAATAAAGGGTTAAATTGTGGGTTTAAAGGGTTATACATACACAGGTATTGGTTGTAATAACATAACTTTACCTTCAACTTCGTTTATTGTTTCCTGGTTCTCCCCCTGCAATTATATTCCTGTGGATGTGTTGAGTAGGGGTGTACATTTACCCACCCTCCTCCTCTATCTTCCTTTTACCCCCACTACTACCCCCTTTACCCTATTTGTCAATTGCTCAGAGGTAAACCCCGCATTAAATAACAAATTATTTTTATTTATTTTGATTTTTACAATTAAAACTTATGCATTTTTTCTATAAATAGTGTTAATTTAGTATTTGAGTGTTGTTGTAATTAAATGTTTAAACCCTTCCCCGGTCTGTTAATAACCCCCACCCCTTTAACCCCTAGCCATACATTGTACAAAGTCTATTATGACTAACCCACTTGATGCTACTAACATAATAAACTCCAATTAAACGCTTATTAATACGTATAATTTTATTACTTTTTTTCAAATTAAATTTGTATTTTGTTTTTTATTATTATAATTAATTTAATGTTGCAATTTTTATAAATACTTATTTTTTCTTTTCAAATTATAGTTAATTAATTTTTTTTTTTAAATTTTGAATTTAGAAAAAAATTATTTTTTTAATTTTAAAATTTTATTTTTTTTTTTAAATGAGGAAATGGGTCTTTGCGGATCTCCGTGTACTTATCCCCACTGTTAAGCATTAAAGCAGTTACCCTACACACATCCTTGAAAGGGGTATAGATGTATGTATGCCAGAAGCCTGAACTATGCCTTTGTTCCTGCCTGTTTTGTATGCACGGGTTTGCATTCATCATGTTGATTAGGGATCGTGTCCATATACAAATTTATAACAAAAAAAAATTTTTTTTTAATTTAAATTTTTATATTTTGGAATTTTTTTAAATTAAATTTTTTAAAATAATTTTTTTTTGAAAATTAAATTTCAACGGATTTTTAGATACATTTATATGTAGGTAGAGTTAAGGCGAGTTTTCACCACCCCTCATTATATTATGGACAGGTGTGGTTGATTGGCCAAGCCTCCCACACACATGACATTAGGGGTTCCTGTATAACCACTGATTTCCATGTATAATTTCAATAGGCAAAGCACAACGTGATTTCCAGTTGAAAATTTCTTGCAATATCCACTCTTATCCCATTGTCCACTTGACGAACTCGGCTTGCATAGTAATGACCAACGACTTATTCATACAAAAAAATACCTTCGGAGATGGACACCGGAAGTTTGGTGTGAGGATCTATGGTCATCAATCTTTGATGGTCTATTCAAGCCATTCGTTCGAAGCCAAAAAAAATTTAAGGATTTTTTTTTAAATGAATTTTAATTGATTTATCGAAATTTGGCAATTTTTATTTCCCCTCATCATGGCCGTGCAACCAGTTACTACAGTGGGTTTTATCCCCTCAAGGAAAAGTTATTGTAATGGGGGAGATGAAGTATTATGGAGGAAGGAAGGGAGGTTTGTCTGTGATATTAGCCTCCAACCGTTGCTATTTGATGTAGCTATAAATTGGCTACTTAATAATAAAAACATTTTCAAAATTTATTTTATTTTTTTCTTTTATTTTTTTTTAATTGATTAAAATCATTAAAATAAATTTAAAAATTTTTTTAAATTAAAAAAAAATTCATCCGCCATTTTTAATTTACCAAAACCACCCCATTATACGAGGCTACATTAAGTTCTGCTTTGTTGAAGCTTATAAAACTTTTTTCTCTCAACTATTAATAATTTTTTATTTAATCTCTTTCAAAGTCATTTTTAAAAAAAAAATAATTAAAAAAAAGTATTTTTTTAAAAATTTTAAAAATAAATTAAAAATTAAAAAAATGTATTTATTTAATCAAATTTTTAAAAAAAATTAATCGAAATGACTCATTAACCTCTTAATCGGTTAGTAGTGTGTATATGCGCGCATCATACATTTCCCCATAGACTTTTGGCTGCGTGAGTCCACCATCCCTCGTACGGTGGACTCATCCATAGAAGTTCCCCCGCGAACTCTGGAGAAATTTTTCGAGAGTCTGGTTCTGTGTATGTAATGTGTGTGTGTGTGTGTGTCTAAGGGTCCACTACTTTTTACCACACTAAACTACATTGCAATTTGACCTCGTCCAATTTTTTCCCCTCTTAAAATTCATTGTTTACTATTAACCACTGTTTTAGTGCTTATAAAATGGATAAAAGCGAATGATATAAAGTAAGTAAACCTTTATTATACACTCGAACAAGTTTTAATAGTATTTTGGTATTGATTTGCTGCCATAGTCGAATGTATGGTAGTCAATACTGGTGAATATTTAAATTATAGTAAAGAGTTAGGAATGTTTGTGACCTTAACGTGTAAGAAACACCTGTTTAGCCTTACGTGGGAGTTGGTATGCCTTATTTGCAATGTCTCGATATGGCATTCACCTTTATATAACGAGCCACACCTCCTCAGACATACATTTGCCTCCAGTTATTCATTTTAACTCTTTTCCTTTTTTATTTTTTTTTTATTTAAAACAATCATTTCTATATTTAAACTCATTTTGAACGGAAATAACTTTTTTTTTTAATTTATTCTTTTAAATTAACCCTTTTTTTATTTTTAAATTTTTTTTATTGTCCAATTGATCAATTGAGTCACAGGTGCTTATTTTTGCTCCATTTTCACGAGGAATAGCAATTTTTTGATTATTTTTAAATTTTTTTAAAAGTTTTTTTTGGGTCGAGTCCATCGTTGAAAATAGGTATGAAAAGAAGGGTGGGGTGAGAGGGGGGTAGGGTTTTTTTTGGGGGGATGAGAAGGGGGGTGCTGTTTTTTTTTTTTTTATTTAGTCGAAGGGTAAGTCGAACAACTTCTTAATTTGACACTTGTTGTCGCTTCTATTGACATATTATGTGTAAACAGTTGTAAAAAATCGATACGTCGAGTTTAAAATCGATACTCGATATCGATATTAATATCGTAATTAGTTTTGTTGGGACTTTTAAAAAAAATTTGTTTTAATTATGCAAATTGAGGGTGATTAATATGCATAAAAAGTATAAATTAGTCATTTCCTGGTTTACGAATCGATATTAGGTTATGATACGGTCCCCAGTCGCAACTCTTTTACTCCTTTTTCGCATCTCTCTCGTCAATGGCCACATCTGGGGACTCTATGGCGCTCCACCCCTTTCTGCTTCAGCTGTCTCATTATGCTCCCGTTGCCTCGCAACCGGAGGTCATGTGTTCACCCTCTTAGTGCTAGTGAAGGAGGGTGTGTGGGGGGTAGAGAGTAACTCGGCCTGTTTCGAGTTATCATGTATGAATAATGATGGTTGTTCTGATCACGTGCTCATTTCCCTCGGCCCTGACTCGCTGCCTCACTCCCCTTAAGCGGCCATTGGCCTCCCGACTCCAACCGATTCCTCACTTTCCAACGGTAAATTTCTATTCTTAGGTTACGCCACGCACTAACCGTCCCCATCACCCCCCCCCGACAAACAACCTTCGAAAGTACTTTTTTAATACCGAAATTTATTTTGAAATTTATTTTTTAAAATTCAAACTGAAAATATTTAAATTTGATTTTTTTATTTTTTTTTATTTTAGGGTTCTATGCGACTGCGCCATCTGGTGGCGCGTGCTGCAAGTTTGAAATGGTGGTAGAAATTCAAAGCTGATGACAGACACAGTTTGATGGTTCCATGGCCACCGTGCGATGTTACGAATGGACATTTGAAGGATAAAACTGAAGGTGCGAATAGACGTGTGATGAAAATAGAGACTTGGAAAGCCCTGGTTTAAGTGGTGACGTTGTAAACATTTGACAATTTGGATGTGGATTTGGCCGTTGCGTTGTGTATCAGCTGTGCAAATCTGCCATAAGATACGTCAAAATTGCGTTTTTTTAAAAATAATCCAACGTTTTTTAAGGATTGGGCGATTAATTTTTAAAATAAGGTGAGTGTGGTTGGTGATTGGAAATATTTAAATATTACGACACTCAAAGGGTTATTTTTGGGTGATGAATCTTTGTTTAAAAATCCTTTATTTTTTTAAATTTCTTTTTTTTTTTGCTTTGGTTTTGTCTGGTGTCGAGAGTGGGAAATTTGAATTTTTTTTTTGAAAAAAAATTAAATTTAAATTTTAGTTTTAAG
>JAQFZU010000128.1:0-46351 GCA_034696185.1 Henia vesuviana | reverse complement strand
TATTTCAGTACATAAACAAAACTAATTTAGCATTTGTAAATGGGAATAACAAACAAACCACTTTAATGTAAGCACAGAACCAAGACTTCTGAGTTCAACATTTGCATCTTTGCATACAGTAATGAGAATCAATTTGCTTCTTAACCACTCATTATAGCTATTCCTGAGCTTTCTCAATGCATTCTCAGAAATATAAGGTGTAAATAGGTATAAATATCAAATGTTAAAGTATACCCATTTACACCCTTTATTTCTAAGGGATAAAACACATGAAAACATTCAAAGTAAATGCTTTTGCAGTAGTTTGTCTTAAAGAATTTTTTAGCTAACAAAGTTAAACCAGATTAAGTCTTGCATACATTCTTCACATTACAAATCAAACCTTGTTCCGAATCTAATACGATTTTAGATATAATTGTTTTAACAATCGAACCAACTAGTCCGACCAACAGATGAACTGGTGTTACTGCAATACAAAATATATAAGTTAATTATTCAATTATTTAAATGATTTATAATCACTAGCAAACAGCATCCATCCTTTAATGCTAACTCCAATAATAACTTCCATTATGACTCTAGACACACAGCTTAAAATCCCTATAGTTATATCTTTGATCTTGAATATGTTAGACATAATGGGTAAACACACCATTAACCCTATAAAGTATAAACAATTAGTTATATGTTAATTTCTTCTAAATTGCATTATATACCTAAACAAGCAAAAATTAATTCAATAGTTACATAATGGCTAAATGTTACTTCGTCCCATTCGAATTTTAATCTCGTGTACATATATGTTAAATTATGCTCAGCTGTCATGAGAATGGAATTATAATGTATATTTAATACACCAAAATGGATATTTACCAAATACGGGCATGAAGATGATTGAAACTGCTAAAATTAATAATATTAATTGTTGTCTGCCATTGTTTTCTCGCTTTTTAGTCAATGTTTTGAATGTGTCTTTGACATTTTCGATATTAAAGAATTCGGTACAATAATTTGAATGTTTTTTAACATTAACTGATTCTTTGAGAAAGAAAATCACGTAAAGTGTGTTGAGAAGGAGGATTGCAGCACTGATAATGAAGACTGGTTCGTACTTGTAGTTGAAGTATTCGAAGATCTGGCCACCAACTGCAAGACCTACTGGAGCTCCACAGAAAAGTGCTGCCTTAAAATGATAATTTTGTTTGTACTATTGTTTTCTTTTGGGGGGGGAACCAAAACTTACAGCAAGAATGGCAAAACGATAAGTCCTCTGCTCCGTCGTAGTTATATCCGCGATGTAACTTATACTTCCAGTATTTAACACCAAAGTACTTCCAGTCAGAGAGGTAACGGCTGCCGAAATGAAGATGAAATTCTCATCCAGTTCCGTTTCGTAGTAAGCAATGACGGCCAACAAGACCATAGAAATAACCGCCCCAAAATTGGGTACAATTAATAATGCTTTGCGCCCGAATTGATCACTCCACGAGCCGATGAACAAACCCCAAACAGCACTAGGAAGCGTATCGAGTATAGTCTGAAAATGGAATAAATTATTTTCAACGTTGATCGTGATTTATTTCCCTCACTTTATACATGATGAATTTGGCGGCGTAAGTCTGAGCTTCCGACTCCAGCGTTGCATTACTGGTCAATGTCCGGCACGTTTCGTCCGGTAGTTCTAATTTGAGTAGGCAAAATTTACGAATCACCAGACTTTGTGTAATCACATTGGACATGAGTAATCCGACGAAGAAAAAAAATACGACCGGTTCGACTGTTATATTGGTCACTATAGACACTATTGTAGAGGAAAAGAATTTTTTCTTTTCATTTTCAATGGGTTTGACAGTCGTTGTTAAAGTAGCCATGTTGGTCCTTGAAACGATTTAATTTATTTGGAAATTTATTTCATTGTCTGATCAGTTGATTAATGCGATTTGAGGTGATAAAATGAATTTATTGTGTAATTTTTATGATTGTAATTGATTAGTTAAGATTTTTCTCAGAAATATTGTTTTGATTTGAATTTAGATTAGAATTAGTATGAAAATGGCGGTCAAGGGTTAAGTTTGATTAGTTTTGTGAAAATAATTTTTTAAATTTTATTTTTTTATTCAATGAAATATTGGAAATTTAAAATTGAAATGTAATTTGAATTTTGGTTTGGTTGAGAAATTCGCTTTATTACTTAATCTCATTAACGCGTGCAAAGTGTAACGAAGAGGAACGTGAAATTTCATTATCTCACTATCGTTGTGTGACAGTAAGTAATAACGTAAATGATAGATGATTATGTCGCGCTGTGTTCAGGCTGATTTTAATTGGTTTTGTAGCAAACAACCGGTTAAGTTTTCAGCGACAGGTGCATAAAATAATTATTCAATTGAAAAAATTTTTTTTTTTAAATTTGGTTTTAGTCATCGAATTTAATCAATTTCTCCCGTTTTAATTATGTCATTTCTGGTTCAGATATTAATTGATATTTTATTAGCAATTAATATCACTTTTGGTTATTAATTTTAGGATTTTTTGCTATTTTGTTCAACCGGAAATATTGTTTTATACCCCTCGAAATCGATTTCTTCACGAGAAATATTAAACTTCACTGCAATACACCAATTCCTCGCGCGGAGCGGACTTTGAAGGGTTTTAAAGAGCACTTCCGGTTTTGGTGATGAGTTTAAAATGTAACCACACTAAGTTCATGAGTGGTATTAGGTACTCATAAAATATAAGACTCGTAACTAAACCGGAAATGGCTTTTAAGTCCCCTCGAAATTCTCTCCTTAACCAAACCAATGCTTTGCAGTGAAGTTTTAATCAACAATTTTGTTTTTTTGCTATGGTGAAATAGTTTAATTAATTTTCACGTTGATAAATAAACTTTAAGTGTCATTTTAAACAACTCGGCAATAAATAAAAAAAATTTCAAAAACTTTTTAAAAAAAAAAATTATAAATTAAAAAAAGATTATCTTTGAATTTTGAATTTAATTTATATCCCATCCGCTCTGAATATAAATAACTGTTTTCCACCCAGCAATTTTTTTTTTTTGCTTATACCAAGCGAATTACACTTTTTTACTCGAACCTGTTCTGAATTTTGATAATTCCAACTTTGAATTACAATTTATTATTTTTTTTTAAATTTAAAAAATTTAAAATCGAATAATAATAAAAATTCAAACTTGTTGCACGCGATTCACGACATTTTCATGATTTATTTTTTCATTTGCAGAATGTCTGGGCTGCATCAGGCAGCTTTAATGGGAAACGTTGAAATAATGAAATTGTTATTGGAGAGTGGAGCCGCAGTTAACATCAAGGATACGAGAGGTAAGAAAAATGAAAATAGAAAAGAAATTTAATTAAATGTAACATCAAGATTTTGCCAGATTTTTATCGTCCATTTGTTGCCATATATATATATGGGTTAATGAAGTTTTCATAATATATACTGTTGTAATTAACAATTTCAGTGTAGTTAATTATAAAGTTTTAATAGAAAAATATTTTTTTTCAAAAATATAATTAAATGTAATGAAAGAAAATGATTGAATTCTGGGATCAGTTTCAACTAATTAAGTGTTATTTTATTAGTACAACAAACTGATTGTAATTGAAATCAGTTAAAAGTTTCTTGAAAAACAAAATAATTTGGATGGAAATGATTAAATTTAGATTTTTTCTTCTAAACTTTTATTATTTTACAATTTCCAATTAATTTAATGCTTTAGTGAGGGATTAATAAAAGAAGTTTGTGTTAATACTCCTTATCTTTAATAAGGATTAACAAGAATAAATGACTTTGAGAGTGGATTATCACTGAACTTCACTTTGTGTGTTCTCAATTGATTAAACACAAATGTCTGTGTCTTGGCCTGAATATTGAGATAAAAAATACATAAAAAGTGAATTATTTATAAATCTTAAATATTTAGAATCTACAATTAACCTGTGTTAAATTACACTTGTTTACCAGAAGTGCTCGCATTCTTCGGTCCACCACAAGTAGATTTTGTCAATTGTTTGAATATTTTGGCTGTACATTCCGCATGTAATGTGTTTGTAATTAGGATTTAGAGTTGAATAACATCTTGAGATTTTGTAAAAATTTAATTAAACAATTGTTAAAATTAGTTTAAAGTGAATTTTTAATCTTTTAAGCGATTGGGAATATCATTACATCATTTTAATATCTAATTATGGACTTTTATGATTAAAATTGTGATGATTAAAAAAATGATTAAAAATTGATTAAGTTTATGAAATAAATGGTTATGTAATGATTGAATTTTGATTTATGTAACTTTTTAAAATTGCAATTAAATCTATAACAGACTGATACGCACTATTAACGCAATAATTGATTGTGTCATAGGCATGCGGCCAATTCATTACGCCGCTTGGCAAGGACGTTCGGGACCCGTCGAGTTACTTTTACACTGGAACAGTTCCGTAAACGAACCTGCCGGCGAAGGCGAAACACCTTTACATTTAGCCTGTCAACACGGCCATTATCAAGTCGTAAGTTAATATTTATTAAATTCCGTAAAAATAAAATATTCAAAGACATCGACTTTATCCATTTCATCATTTTTTTTTCTATGTAAATTGAGGAATGAATGGAACTTTTATATATTTTTATAAAAATTATTTTACGTAAACAAATTTTTAAAAATTTATGTTTTGTTTATTTCCAGACTAAATTACTTCTTTATTATCACGCAAGTTTGTTGATCCGAAATAAATCGCACAAAACGCCATTGGATTTGGCTTGCGAGTTCGGCAGATTAAAGGTGATGACATTAAGTGATGCGGTTAATGGATTTTCAACATTTGAATAATTTAAATTTTTTTTTTCTTTAAATGTTTGAATTTGGTCATTTTAGGTAGTGGAATTGTTACTAAATAGCAATCGATGTTCACCATTGCTCGAAGATTCCCCTCAGGATACATTAGATAACACTCGCACCACTTGCCTTCACCTTGCTGCCAAAAATGGACATGCGGATATAGTCAGGTGATGCTTTAAATTCCATGGAAATGATTGGAATTCAGATGCGAAATATATAAATTTTTCTAAAAACAAATTTTGAGCAGTAAATGAGATTATTATAATTTAATTCATTATTGATGATCCCCACTTGATTAATTTTGTCAAAATATCGATTTGTTGTGGTAATGTATGGTAATGATGATTTGTGGAGCATAATTTGACAATGCAATACCTTAAATACAATAATAATAATAATAAATCCTATTTAGTTCCTATAATAATAGTCTATACCAAAATATAATTGTACATCTTCTTCAATTTTCATAATAGCAACAATGGGTATGTCATGTTGATATTGTATGCATTTTATGGAGCCCTTTGCATCTACATATAAAAGTATATTCTGGCCTTTGGTAAATGTTAAAAGTCAGCACCTATGCTCAGTCCAGTTTTCTCCAAAGTTCATTTTATTTATTCAAGGCACAGAATGACTTGGTTGTTCAAAAATTGTTGAATTTGTGCAACAATTTTAAGCTCCACTGAATATTGCAGCCTCTAAAGATATTATTATTTAAAGATCAATAAATAATTATTTTTTATTAAATCAATTTATTTTGATATTAATAAAAAAACTTTTTTTTAAGTTTATGATGATAAATGAAATTATAATTATTTTTAAATCTATTTTAGGTCTATAAAATATTTGATTTAATATATGAGGCAATAAGTAAACAATTTATTCGCGTGACTGAGTTTCACGGGCGCGCGATTCAATGAACATTTATCAATACACCTTATAATTAGAGTATAAATAAATAAATAAATAAATAAATCAATTATTATTTTATTATTGTTCACATTAATTCGAAATCAGTGCTTAAAATTTGTTTTCTTAAGCAATATAAAATAGCCAAACACAATAGAAATTCCCAATGAGTCACTGGATACATAAAAATGGACTTTTTTATGACCAAAAATTGTTGAAAATATTTTTTTATTTAAAATGAAAATTATAAAATACTTTTGAAAAAAAAATTTTACCAATCAATAAATAAAAATCTTATTTTCACATTTCGCCACGCATTCGTTCGTTAAATGAAGAAAATCTAATAATAACCAACCTGTGGCATTTTTTTAAAGATTTTTTATTTAGATATCTTTTTCCCAGAAATTTTTTTTTATTTTTTAATTTTCTTTCAACACCGAAGCTATATTTTACCTAATTGCAACCTTAAGTCGAGAGTCGAATGACCTCTGCATATACACAAGAGCTAAACGATGGCTTTTGCTTCACGTGTGCTTTGAATGTGTAGTTTGCTTTCATTACCTGTCCAACACGAAGGGGGGTCGAATAAATGTGGTTTGAGTGGAATTCATGTGGAAATTTCTCGTTTTAAGTGTTGGACATGGGAAATGAAAGATGAAGTTTTCAATGATTTCTTTTTAAATTTTTTTTTTATTTAACATGACAGCGAATTGCGAGTAAACAAGTTGTGACAATTGTAGAAGAGGATGGGAAAAAAAATAAAAAGTCGGAGTAAATATTGGGATTGTGAATCAAGTTCTGTGTAATTGCTTTTGATGGGGTTCATGGAACCGAAATTTTTTTTAAGAATTTAAAAATAATTTTTTTTGGAGTTTTTTTTCTAAGAAAACAATTGAAGGGGTTTTTTTAATAAGTTAAAAATTAACCTTGACTTTTTATCTGGAGATGGCGCCACAATATAAGGGAATACAAAACATGTGCGCTAAAATGTGAGATTAAAGATTAGACTTTGTTATTAAGGATAAGTAGGTCTATATTTATCACGTTGCCCCTGGGAGTTCGTAAATAACTTTTTTCACAACTCGAATGAAATTTTATTTTCTACAGATTTTTGCTCAAGGCTGGTATCAACATCAATAGATGCACTTTGCAGGGCACTTGTCTGCATGAAGCTGCATTATGTGGGAAAAGAGAAGTTGCACAACTTTTATTAGAAGTAAGTTTTTCCAAATTTTCCATAAATAAAATTATTTTCTTAAAAAAAATTATTTTTGTGTTTAAAAATTATTTTTGTTTGAATAAAATAATAAAAATTTAAATAAATGCTAAAATATTTAAATTTTTTACAAAATTGTGGATTTTATTCATTTTCTTAGCGAGACCGTGGCGCCACCCGAAGGTGGGATTTGTAACTAAAATATTTGTATCTTAAAACCCCTTTATAACGAAAATAAATTTTTTTTTATAAGAATTTGAGAAAATAATTTTTTTTTAATTTTATTATTTTTTTTAAATTAATTTTTAATATTTTTTTAATTTTTAGAGCGGTGTTGACGTAAACAGAACGAACTCCTATGACCAAACTGCTTTGGACATCGTGAAAAAATTCACGTCGAGTGGCGCTGCAAAAGACGTTAAACAGCTGCTTAAAGGTTATTTTAATCTCTAAATTTATTTATTATGAAATGATGCCCGCGCATCCAACAACTAATCACGTCACCAAACAGCTGTAAACAATGTAACCAATAATTGGGTCGGTCATTGGTTGCCTTTAATTTCTCGAATCCAATTTAATTTCATTAGATGCTTCGTAATTCCCCAACCCGAATCGACATCGCATTCAAATTGACCCTTTACCTACCGCACCAATTATAACAGACTCTCGTTATAACGAATTCCAAAATTATTTAAAATTAAACAAAAAAAATTAATTTAATCGACTTTTATCAAACCCAAAATAAAAAAACAAAATCCAAACAAATTTTTTCAAAAAACCTCATTACAACGAACCAATTAAGGATTTACACAGTGCTGACATCTGGCAATTAATTCTGAAACTATAAAAAACCATAGCAACCGTTGCGAAACAACGTAAACGGACATAGAAAAAAAATTAAGAAAGAAAAGATGATATCGGTAAGACATTTTGTTTACGTTGCGAAAATTGTTCGATTTTTCACGCGTCGTTGTCGGTGAGTGACTGAAAAGGCGAATTTGACGCGTGGCCCTTTTGTCTTTGCTCGTAATCGTAAATTCGAGGGTGCGAAAATACATGGAAAGATCAGAAGAGGATGATGGGAAGGGGGTCGATTGTATTATTGGTAAAGAATTTCGAACTAAAAACAAAAATTATTTACATTTTGTTGGTTCAAAATAATATTATTTATCAAAGTAGGGCAGATATGGAAAACGAAAGTTCGTTTTTATCATTGATAATTTTGATAAAATATTTAACCGCCTTTCGGTTGATATACATTGTATACAAAAACAGTTGAAAAATGTGTTAAAAATCCTTTTTCTCATTAAATATCGCTGCATTGGCATTTTAATGGTAATTGTGATACAGCCAATAGCATCGCTTCGTCCACTTTTTGAATTTGTTATAAACCAATCACAGCATTTTAGTGTTTTTATCGACTTGTATTTCCAGGTTATTATAATCAGCATTTGTTTACTTTCCTGGAAATTACACTCGATGAACAATTGATATTTGCTGTGAATAAAGTCCAATAATAATGTAAATCAATTTTCTATTGATTGTGTTCAATCAATAATTCCATTGTTGGATAATCCACTATTGTTTTATTTAAATTATTATGTGATTAATAATTCTTTAATGAGTTTGTTGATCAATTTAAATAAATAATTCTAAGTTTTAAATAGTTAAAATCGATTTTTACGTGATTCGTGATCGAACAATTGTCGTGCGGCCATTTTTAATATTGTTGATGGATTTTTATTTTTAGATTTTTTTTTAAAAACTTTTAAGAAAATTGTATTTTTAAGGTAATTGAATTTTTTTTATTTTTTGAATGTAAAATAACGGTTAAATGAATTTAACGTTAATTTTAACGTGAAAATGGTGAATGTAAATTTGGTTACAATTGTGACAATTAGCATTATCTCGGCTTGAATTATGCAAATCTCGTGCAGTTCTCAAAGGGTTGAATTTGTTTGTAATTTGGCTCAGATTTCACATCTTCCGGTAATACCTTTTACGTGTTAATCTCGTTTTGTTATAACGAAAACGGATTCTTCGATTGTGTCACGTGTTTTCACTTGACCCTTTGAAACCGCGCGTTCGACCGACCTCTTTTTCCCGTCACAAAATCGACAACATTGACGTTAATTACGTTTTATTGGCTACGTAACGACGTTTAATTGCGGTTGTGCCAACACCCGATAACGCAGAACGTAAATTTCTCGTATTTTCACTTTTACAGCAAAATTACGTTACGAGAATTTTCCCTAAATTTTTTTATTTAAAAGTTTATTAAGAAATATTTGATTTTACCGTAAATTCGATTCAGACTCTCGTTACAGTAACTTAATGCACTTTGACTTTTAATATAACAAATGGGTTTTTATCTTCTTTTAAAAATCTGAGATTTAACGTAAAAAGTCGAGGTTTCGGGTTGGGGGGGGGGGGATCCAGTTTACTTTAGTTGAGTCGCATTACCCGTTATGACTTGGGCTCGTCTTTGGATCAATAAAACAGTTTAAAGGTGAGTGGCCGAACGAACGAGACCACAGATGATCCTTATGGACAGCCGTTATCTGAGAATGGGGAATGCCGCTATCAAAATACGGTATAACAACTCGTGTTCGTAAGATTTAACGCGAGTTTATAAAATTTTATGTTAAAATCCAATACAAATGACAACCATTAAATACAAAATTGCGCTTAAAATAATATTTAAATTTTTTATTATATTTTTATACCGTAATTTTTTAACGTTAAATTTTTATAATTTATGATGAATTTTACCATAAAATTAAATTTAGGAATAAATTATTTATTATTTGATTGAAATAAGTGTTAAAATAGTTTTTTTAACTTATTATTTTATACCGTATAAAATATTCACGTTAAGTGTAAATATTTACGTTAAAATAAATTTTCGAAAAATTAATTAAAGTGATAAAATTCAAAATACGTTGACAAATAATATTTTAGGGGATATTCTAAGTAATCCCTTAGAGACTATTCCCGTTAAGTTCAAATGAGCATCATTCCTATTACCGTTTGGAAGTTTTTGGTTGACTGCTTTTGACGTTTATTGAGTCATCAAACGAATCCCAGCATCGTTACAATTTTTTTTTTCTTTACTTTAAAAATGAATTTCACCTTACATTAAAACCGTTGAAAAAATTTAACGTAAGAAAAAATTTTTTTTTACGGATTAACCGAATTGTCCTTAGATCCAATTGAATTTCTTATCGACTTTAATTGAATTTTACAATTTTTTACTCTTAAAATTTTTTTTTAACGTTTGTTTAATGATGGGGACGAAGTAAGGAGTAGAAATAAGTCTGCCAATACACCGTTAAAAGAAACTGCACCCCGTAAAGTAGTGAACTCATCGGCCTCGTGATGTGGCGGCCGCCAGAGGTTCGCGGAGAAACGAAAACACAAAAGCAACCCCTGGGCTACTGTAGTCGGCTTTCCCTCGTGACATCTGTGCATTCCGGTGCAGTTTCCTTACCAATTTCGCGCCGTGTTTTTCGCATTTTCGCTGGAAATTTCAATTGAAATGACTACTGCCTTTCCTACTGTTTACATTGCAGTTGTGGATAGGCCTAATTTGCTTTGCAAGGAGCTCGTAATTATTGAATAAGAAAAATTTCAACGCTGCAACGATATTGGGTGAGTGAATGACGGGGAATTTCTTATTTTAGTGAAGTTCGGGTTTAGTGTTTTTGGGATTTTTTTTTTTTTATTTTAAAAGGAAAATAATTACATTTGATTGTTTTTCGTGTTAAGTGGATTTGGATTTGGTTCGTGCTTGAAATTTTATGCGAGTTAATTGGGGTTGGAATTATTTGAGTGTAAAAAAATTTTTTTGTTGTTGGTCTTAATTAAATGAGGTAAAGTGTGGTGGTAATGGGTTAAATTTGATGGAAGTTGTTTGTTTTTTGTATTGGTGTCAGACACGGTGATGCGAACTGTGAGAAGAGATTTGTTGTTTGTGTGGTTAAAAAGCATTAAATTTTAAGGGGAATTTTGAATGTTTAAATGAAAATTTGAAAAATGTCATTGGATTTGTTTAAAGTGTTGAAATATTTCAGGTTTTGAGTGAAATATTGAGTGAAATATTAACAGAATTTGGGATATTCAATTTTTATGGAGTTTTTTTAAAATTAATGTTTTAAAATGTTGGGAAATATTTTGGAAAATGTTTCAGAATGTTAAGATTTTATGCAGAAATTCAAAATATTAAAATTTGGAAAATTTAGAAAATTCAATCAAAATTTAAAAAATTCAAAAAATTCAATCAAAATTAAAAAAAAATTCAAAAAATTCAATCAAAATTTCAATCAAAATTTAAAAAATTCAAAAAATTCAAAAAATTCCAATCAAAATTTCAAAAATGCAAAAAATTCAATCAAAATTTCAGAAATTCAAAAAATTTTATGAAATGAAATGAATACAAATAATTCAATTAAAATTTCGAAAATTCAAAATATTCAATCAAAATTTCGAAAATTCAAAATATTCAATCAACATTTAGAAAATTCAAAATATTCAATCAAAATTTAGAAAATTCAAAATATTCAATCAAAATTTCGAAAATTCAAAATATTCAATCAAAATTTAGAAAATTCAAAATATTCAATCAAAATTTTAAAAATTCAAAATATTCAATCAAAATTTCAAAAATCCAAACAAATTCAAAAAACACTAAAATTTAATCAAAATTTCAGAAATGATAAAAATTCAATCAAAAAAAAAATTCCAAAAATTCCACAAATATCAACTCCAAATCAAACAGTAAATAATTAAAATTGACTGCAAACAATTAGCAATTCATTGTTAGTATTTCAGAAATAAGCTTTGACATAAATCGATACAAATCAATTCACATATTCTCATTTCCAACAACATTTAAATATTTCAAAATATCCCTTAACTCGAATTCTTTAATTATTTAAATTTCAAATTCAAACTTTTTCCAAATGTAAAATTAAAAAAAGAAATTCAATAAAACTCATTTAAAACGATTCGCAACAAAAAAAAAATAATTTTTTTTAATCATTTTGAATATAAAATTGGATGAGAGCATCGCCTTCAAAGTCATATGCAAATGAAGGGTTTCATGCAAATGCCACGAGCAAACCAATGAACACTTATTACGAAATTCCGATCAATTGTCTTCTAATTCCGTTTATTTTTCTTTTTTGAATAAAAAATACATTTTTTTCAATTTATTGTTAGAATTAAATAGGGTTATCTCAGTCAACAGATTGTCGTTTGGTTGGTTATGAAGGAGACATGTACTTAGTTGTTGAGTTTTAGTTGAATTTCAAGAAGGTGCATTGCATCCATTTTGCGATAGGAAGTGCATTAAACTGGAAAAAGACGAGCAAAGGAAAACCAATTTCAAACATGAATCGATTGAATTTTTGACATTTTTTTTTGAATATTTTTAAAAAAAAATTTTTTATATTTTTAAAGGTAATTGGATAAAATAGATGGATTTCAAGTTTTAAGTTATATTTGTATTTAAAAATTTTTTTTTGATTTAGTGGAGGTGAGTTTGATTCAATTGAATTGTTTTGGATTTTTTTTTTGCTGAAGTTTGTTAAATTGAATTTATATGAATTTTTTTGTTGGGGTCTTGGAGTTTTTTTATAATTTATTTAATTTTTTGTTTTGAATTTTTATTTTATTAATAATTAAAATTTGAATTTTTCATGAATTTATAAATTTTATTTTTCTTTTAAATTTTATTTTTAAGTTAAATTTTTAATAATTTTAAATCTTTTAAAAATTAATTAAAATTCTAAAATTTAAAACCATCACAAATTATTTCGAATTTCCTTAATTACCATTTGGATTCTGCATATAAAATATTTTACAATTTTTTTTCTCTAAAAATAAGTTAATTAATTTTTTGAATTTTTACAGAAAAATTCAAACTTAAATTCAATTTCCATTAAAAAATAAAACTGTTAACATTACCCCAAATTTAACTTTCTAATTTTAACCTGAATATTTTAACTCTCCCTAAAGTAAATAACGATCGTTTCCACACAATCGTAATGAACACCGTTTAAATGCGCACGAAATAAAATTGTAGATGAAATGACTCACCCACCACAAACAAAGTGAGAATTAATCAAAACTTTGTTTATCTCTCAACCCCATTTTCCAACTCTTTTCACATATTTCACGCTCAGCTCAACCCTAAACAAAACTCTTGCCCCTTACGACCTCACTTCACTGCAATACTTAAATTCTCTTAAATTTAAGAAATGCCCAAATAAAAATATTAAAAAATGTTAAAAAAACATTTTTATATAATTTTTTATTTTATTTATATTTATAAAAAAATATCGCCATTTTTTTTTTACGATTTGCTATTTTGATGGTATAATAAAAGTGTGAAGATACACGAAGTAATGGATACGCGCCAAACATAATTTATAGATACGTTGAGGCTAATCTTACTCGAGGGTGGACTGGTCTCTAGCTAGTGGAACTTGACATGAATGTTGCATGTTCCTCTCTTTACCCGTAGCTCGAGCAACTTCCTCTTCCTCTCGTAACGTTATGACTTTCGATCCACATTGATGCTTGTAAGCCATTGGATGTTCGCTTCTGTTTGCCCACTTTTATCTCGCTTATTGATATTCAGTAAACTATAAAATCTTTGGTATTTCACTTCATCTTGTGCGTGCAAATAGCGAATATATTGGGCTCGGTTAAGTCCCGATCCTTTTTATTACGAATTTATTCACTTTTTTCACTTGTGTGATGTTTTTTAATGAAATGTTAAATTTTATTAACGTTATTAAATTTTTTTATTTTAGGTTTTAAGTTTTTGTAGGTTTTATAAAGTAGTTTTGTGTGGATAATTCAGAAATGGAAGTAGGAAAATTGTAGTTGTTAATGGTTTAACGCTATTTGCGAAAGAGCAATGTAATTGATGCATATATTTATTTTAGATTGGGGAATTATATATTTTTGAATTTTTTAATGTTTATTTTAGGCGTTTTTTAGTGTAATTTTATACGTAAAATTCGAATATGGAAGTTAAAAAATTATAGCTGTTGTTGTTTTTACGCTATTTTGCTAAAGAGTAACATAAATGTGTTTTCGCTTCACTGCAGTGCTGACATTTTCTTAAGGATTAGAAAATTATAGTTATTTTCTATTTTTTGAATTTTATTTTTAACGTTTATCTTACGTATTTTTATACGTAGAATTCAAAAATTGATATTAGAAATTTATAACTACTAATGGTTTTACGCTATCTCGTAAGGAGCAACGTAATTGATGCTTGGCTTCACTGCAATGCTTAAATTTTCTTTAAAATTAAAAAAAAATATTTTTTAAATTATTTAATTTTATTTTACACGTTTTTCTAACGTAAATTTATGCGTAAAATTCGAATCCAGAGTTTAAAAAATTCTATCGTTTACCATTTTTACGCTATTCACAAACGGCGCGACATTTCGTTGCGTTTGAAAAAAAAAATAATAAAAATATGGAATTTATTTCAAATCTTCAATAGAAATATCAATTTTTTCGTATTAGAACAGCTGATTAAATATAATTATCTTGCTCATTCCGAGTTACCAAGCAACTAATTTGATTCCATTGAAAAACACAATATTTAAAACCAACCTACAATTGCTATGTCTGCAATCATGAATTATACGCAAAATAATCTCTTTGCTCGAGGAGAAAAAAACAGTAGAGATCGTAAATTACACCCTCGCCACGTGCTGAATATCACTTTGAAAATGCTGAAAATAGATACGCCAAAATGCAGATGGCGCTGCATGTTGATTGTCTACCAATTGATTCAACAATTTTTTATTTATTTATTTTCGTGCGTGTTCTGATTGGATTTACCCGTTATTATAAAAAAAATTTTTTTTTTATTATTTCGAGTTCCCGACAAACACGAAGCATACAATGTTTATTTTTTTGTGTAAAGAAATTGAACAGAAGCAGTCAGTGATTTACTCGTCACTAACAAGTGCGTAAATCGCTGCAAAGTGCAAAAACAAACGTGATTTTTAAGCTCGAAACAACCAAATCTGACACCATCTGGCGGGATGCTGCAACTTAACTTCTTTTTCCAACATTTTTTTATAACTTATGCAACAGTGCAGCTGCTACTCCATTACTTGCATCTTTAGAATTTTTTTGTATAAAATATTTAAAAAAATTATTAAAAAATTTTTTTTTTTAAGTGAACCTCGTTATAACGATTTTCTAGGTTTAATTTTTGTTTATAAATTGTATTATAATTTTAACATAACTAAAAGTAATCCACAAATTGTCATTATGTTGAAATTACCATTGAAATTGGCTATTTCGATAATAACAATGGGAATCGTCAGCTGCATCAATTCATTTCCCCACCCAAATCAGGGCGTTACCAATTTGTTTACAGCGCATGCGCATTATTATTTTCTCTTAATCAACAACCAACTGATCTTTTTTAAGACAACTGACGGTTAGAATTTAATTTGAATCAAAACAAGAGAAAAATAATTTATTTTTTTGTTTATTTCCAAGTTTTTTGCTCCCGAGTTGATAATAATAGAAATATGAATTTGTATGAAATTCAGTTTGGTTGTTTTGGGTTAAGGTTAAACAAGTGCATAATTGAAGCGTCGGTTTTCTCGAAATTAACACTCGGAATTGGAGTGGATGCGGAAATTGGGCAGCTGCTAATTGCGAGCGGGAATTGTGCAGTACGAGATTAGCGACACTTAAACACTTTTTTCCCCTTTATTTTTATGTTTTTTCGTGGGTTTGTGGATGGGTTTGTTTGGTTCGTTGAGTTTGTGTTTAAACTCTATTTCGGTTAATGGAGAGTCGGAAGTTAAGGATTTGATCTAAAGTGAATTTCAACCGGAAATTCCGGAAGTTGCACATTTTTCACTCTTATAAAATTACAGAAAATTTGCAAAACTTGCACGTAAACCGTACTTTGAAGGTTCTTAATTAGTACTTCCGGTTTAGTTGAAAATCCAAAACTTCCGGAAAAGTCACAAACGGACTCGTACTCGGATCCTGGAAAATTTCGAACTCTTCATGGAACCGGAAATGGTTGTACGGACCGCTCTAAAACGTCGCATGAACGAACAAATTACGGTGCATTTTAAATTACAAAATGAAGTATAATCTTTTCCATAGAAATTAATTAGAATTTTGATCCAATTTGGTATTTGCTACACCATTCAATTAATTGTTCAATGGATTACAAGTGACATCGATGTCGATCTATGCGTGTCTGCGTAATGACGAGGCCATAATGTGTTGTTTACGAGTTTGCAAAGAGCCATTAAAAATGAAAGAAAGCTCAATTATGAATTGATGCTGCTGTCAACAGTGTAATTAAGGCAAAATAAAACGTAAAACTGTTGTGGCTTTTATTTAATTGCCCTGTTCGAAAAGCCAAGATAAAATTGTGCATCTCAAAACATCTTTACGTCTGTATGACGTCATGGCGCGCTATTTTCATGCTGTTCTTAAATTATTTTTATTTTAAATTTTTTTACGACTTAACTTGGGTACCGGAGGGGTTTCTGTAGTTATGAAGGAAATTTTGTCGCTTTTTTGCATATTTTTTTTTTATTTTTTTATTTTCTGGCTTTTCATAGCAGCGACGTTGATGTTTCATTTGCACATAAAATATTTCTTCACTTATTCGCTTGGGAAAAGGGAAAGGAATAACTCAGTAATAAAATAAAAAGTTTTTTTAATTATTCACTTTTTTATTTCTTTTTTTTTAGTGGAGAAAATTTATAAAGAAGTATAAAAATTTCATAAGTTTTAGTGTAATTAGTTCCAGTTTATTACAGTAAATTGTAATTATGAGCAAATTGAATTCGTAATGCTCTATAACTCAATTTCGCAGGGTCTAAAACGGTACTTGGGGGTTTGATACGAGCTTGAAAACTTCAGGCCACGTAGAACAAGGGATACACACGGTGCTTTTAAAATTCTAAAGTTGCAACTAAACCGGAAGTAGCCTTTGAACTCGCTCTAAATTGCCATTGTGAGCGGAGAACGTGTGCTGCGGGCAAGTTTTACATTTTCATGCAACGTTTTGGAGAGCGTTAAAACAGAACTTTCGGTTTAGTTATGAATTTCAAAATTTACAGGCGTTTACTACTACTTCTTTAGTAACTAAATTTCAAAATTTGTAATTATAATCAAACCGAAAATGCACTTTGAACTCTCTTGAAATTGCCTTTGAGAGCGCAGAAGTTTTAGCTTTTCATGCAGCGATTTTGGGAGGTCTGAAATGGCACTTCCGCTTTAGTTACGAATCTGTGGTTATACAGACACTGACTACTATTCTTATAACACATAATTGTAAAATATTTAAATTCTAACTAAACCGGAAATGGTCTTAAACACAGTGCGAAATTGCGCTTTTTAACCAAAACCATTATATGGCATTACCATTCGTTAAAAACACCGTGTGGAATGCTTATATTAGTTATATTTATTACCACTTTTGGACATTTTAACCGTAACATTACAAGTTTTTGACTTAAATTATAACTGCTAATTTACATTCTTTCAGTTGCACAAATGAGCAAAAAGTTAGGAAAAACTCGTTCTCTTTTTCCATTCATTTCAATGACAAATTGCGTTTGTTTATTACAGAGTTAAAACTTTTCGACAATAAAATAAGTATTTTTCACCTTTCATCGCATTCCCACTCCATTATTGTGCGAGTTAAGCGAAACCGAGTTGAAAAAGGTCATTTCGTAATAAATTACATTGCATTAAACTTCGCTTTATATAAAACTTAAATAATTATTTTTTTGAATTTTTTTTCCTAAAGAAAATAAAAGTAATTAATGTGTAGAACATTGACTGAACCATTTCTCTTTACAGAAGCCATTAATGCTGTCCAGGCGAGAGCCATAACCAACTATCACAATCCTGCTGATCCTCACGGATTATCGTTCAGCGAAGGAGAGCTCATCTCGGTGAGTTTCAAATCTTTTCTGTCTATTCCACGTATGGGAACTTGTTAATCTCAAGATGCTACGTGCGGATTAAATGCTTTGTTTACTCGAGCTGACCAACGTTGATCATTGACCAAATTTCGGTTTCACTGCCTGGAAATACATTTCCATTTCTCATTTATTTTTAATATTTTTTTTTTCTTAAAAATAACATTAACTTTTATTTGAAATTTAAATTTTACTTTGAAATTACATTATATTTTCCATTAAATGTCAAATTAGTTTCCATTTAGAATCGATTTGATGCTTTTGACTTGAAACAGTTAATATTTTTTATTTTATTATTATGTAATTGTGAGTCTACTAATGAGAAATAAGAGGGTATAAAGGGGTATTGCCTGCGATAACATTGAGGTTTTCGCTGTAGGTTGGTTCATTATATCGAATTTCGATCGCATTTGGTTTAATTGAACACAAACACTTGGTGATTTGGTACATGTAAAGCTAAAAACCACCAGGTCATTATTATTTAAAATGTTTTAACGATGTTTATAGGCTTACATTTATATTAGTTTAATCATAGTCGTCTCAAAATGAGATTAGGCAATATGAAATCCAATCATCTTTTAAGATTAGAAATCACCGAAGAAAAGTATTGGAAAAATTGTAGTTCAGCTTTTTTTTACATAAATAAGTCGATAACTAAAGCTGACCATTCAAATATTTAGAAAATTATTTAAATTACTGAGATTTATTCAACTTATTTCTAAAGAGAGGGAAAAAAATCATTGTACTGTAACAGGAATTTGCTCTTAAAAGTATTGCTAATTGGTCAGTTGTAATTTGCTGGATGTTTAGGAGCAGATAATGCTAGTAGACCATTGTGCTCTTGATTAGAGCAGATGAGAGTTTGTGCCTTTTGGCAGACTCATGACAGTTTTCCTGCCTCTAAGCCAATAATTCAGCAAGTTGCCTATTTAAAACCCAACAGACTGCCACTGATTAAGCAGCTAGGAATTAGTTGACTATTGATAATGGATGAGATAAAGCTTTGAGTAATGGTTTTACCCCTTTTATTCCTATTCCATCTTGTTTCCCTTACTGCTGATGGGCAAAAGTCATCAAATCTTGTTTAATTGTTGTTGTTAGGCTATGTGGTATTTGGAAAAGACAAATTGTTTATTTGTGTGATTGTTAAATGTAATTTAGAGTTTTATTGGGTTGGGTTCGTTTTGGTCTTGTTTCTTATTATTATGTTGATGTTGAAAATAGTTTGAGTTTGTTGGTGTTGCTAGCAAGAAGGTACTCTCTTCACACTTAATTAACAGCAGTTTCAATGTAACATTGGAAACTTCGATGTTGAATGGGTGGATTGATGTGCAGTCTTTCAAGGAATGTACTGAGGAAGAAATAATTTATTAGATGGTTCTGTTGGTTCTGAGGAGGAGTAAATTATCAAGGGAGGTGAAAAGGATGTCTGGACTTGGAAGTTTCCTCTTGTCCTTTTGTTATCACAATTCAATGTTGCCTTAGTCTGGAATTGGTCAGAGATAAATGAAATTCTCTAATTTGTTACTTTGAATTGGTGTATTATAATGTGGAGATTTCTCTTCACAGTTTGTGGGAGATAACAGTTGCTTGAATTGAGTGGTTAGTATTGCACAAATGAGTGAATTTGTTTGGTCTTTTTAATAGTTAATTACAAAAGATTGTGGTCTTTAAGCTCATTTGTAAAAGATTTTCAACTCTGGTTCACTGCAATGGACCTAAGTTGGAATTGGTCTGTTTATTAGCAAATAATTTGGGATAAGAGTCACCAACATTCCATTGGAAAACAGATTCAAATTCAGCAATTTTTAAATATTTGACCATCATTAAAAATACAATTTACATTTTCTTTTAATTTTCTATGGAGAAATCCATAGAAAAGTTGACAATATGATTTATGACTGTCATTGACAATATTTGGGTGGGGTTTTGTACATTAATATTACACAGTTGAATCAGTAAGTGAATATTTATTATTTAAATTAGACATGAAAAATAATTAATAATTTTCCTTTAAAAATGTGACTTTAATATTAAATTAAGGTCTGGTCTCATTGACCTAGGTTATGTTAGTTAATGTATACATTTTAGGTCGACCATATAAGTACATAAACTTTATATGCATTCCTTATTAGGTATTGGTGATTTAATATGACCATTTGCACAACAAGTTTTAAGGTTTAAGAAAAACTTTTATTTGGGCTTATCATTTGGTGGTTTTGTTGGTGGTTTTCATTTTTTGAAATTCATGTCTCGTTAATGTTGCACTTTCATTTTTTAGAGGTTTCAAGGGGGTGAGGGAGTCGTTGCTCCATTTCCTTCGCTCGTGGCAGCGGATGCTGCGGCCATGAAGTGCAGAACGTGTTTGGCATTATGTATGGGTTGTTATTGGAAATTGCTTCGCCTTGAATATACATAACAGCCATTTGCTAAATCATACACTCAGAAACACTATTTAAAGGAAAAATTCTAAATTTTTATAACAAAAAAAATTTTTTTTATTTTTTTAAATTTCTTTTAATTAAACAAAATTAATTTATGGAACTTTAAAAATTGTAATTCAGAGGCAATATTGTGTCACGTGACGGGAAATTTTTTTTTCTAGATCATCGAAGTGCTACTGTGTATATTAAATTACAATTTGGGAATTGCTATGAGAATTGGTCGTATGGTATTTCCGCGAATTCAGTGCACGCCTGTCATGGCGTGCGAGTCAACAAACTTTGATATGGGCTGTATTGAATTGAGTTATGGGAGGGTGAAAGAGACTTCTGTCCAATATATCTTATCCTACTGGTCTGCGATGTAAAGCTGAAACAAATTTCTTTTTTCTGCCAAAGGCTATTGGGATTTATTGGTTAAATTTTTCTTATACAAAAGCTGCTCATATATTGAAATGAAAAGTGAATTTCGAAGGGGTTAAAAGATTAATTTCCGGTCGAGGTTGAGACTCGAGATTTCACTGGCTTCGACTACCTGCTTTGTCATACTTGCCCTTAAAATCTATGGATGCTAACGAAACCGGAAATGTCTTATTTGATTGCCCCAAATCATTCAAAATGAATCGAAACTTCACTGCAATGCACGTTTCGTGCTCGAAGGTGCAATTTGGAGCAATTTTTAAAGGCACTTCCGGTCCTGTTAAGGCTTTGGCATTATCAGGGCACTAACTACAGTATGTGTACTTGGTGACCTTGAAATATCAGGTTTCTAATCAAACCGGAAGTGTGATTTCTGATCCCTCGAAATCGTGGGATGATCAATTTGTGTTTGTGAGTGGGTGATGGCCAGTGGTGGGAACATTAATTTGGGTGTGTTTTTAAGTGTGGGCTATAACTGTCTGGTTATGATTTATGGCTTTTTATCACGTTGAGTGTCGAGTTAAGTTGTGGTTTGTTGATGAAATTGTAGGTGAAGTTTTTCTATTTTTCTTTATTACGTAATGATTATTTAATGGGATTTTTTTTTTGTTTTATGCCGTTGCGTGATGATGTTTTGATTGATTTTTATTTTTTTTAATTTTTTTTTTTTAGGTACTTCAGCAGAATGAAGATGGACGATGGAAAGGAGTTATTTTTGGTGAAGAACATTCATCTAGAACTGGTTATTTCCCTGCCAATGTTGTTGTGCTTCTAGATAGACCAGGTTTGAATTATTTTTTTATTATTTTATATTACCAATAGATGGCGATTTTATCGATCAAATTTAATATAAAATTTTTATTATTTTTATTGATTTTTTTCAATCTGAAATTTTTAATAATAAATACTTGAAGAGTCAGAGCATCCAAACCAAGGATTTGGAGGGTCCTTATTCACACAACTCTAAATCCCAATAAAAATTTCATATATTTTCAGACATTTATTAACTTTTAACTAAAACTTCAAAAAAAAACCCAAAGGCAAAATACATAAATTCATAATTAAATCGAATAATTAGTTTGCCCTAGAAAATTTTTTAAGAGTCTCAAGAGCCCGGAAAAGTAGGACAAAATCCAATCTAAATTCAATGAAAAGAAAACCCAAAACTTATAATTAACATGAAAAACATTTCCATCAAAATAAGTAAAGGGCCCGAAGCCCCGCTTTAAGCCCTCATTTATCATTAAACCAAATACACATTCTCTCCTAATTACACAGAAAAAAATCCCAAAAAGGACCCCTGGGTCGTCCCTATCCATTCTTATCACAATACATAAAAATCCCTATTGATTTCTATGGGAATTCTGCTTAATGCACTCCCCAGATAAAAAATAGCAACAGTAAAATAGAAATAAATCATAAATTCACATTTAAAAAAAAATATGTAAAATAAGGAAAACCAATGGAAAATGTGGAAAACAGCACTTTATCAAAACCCAACACATTATATAAGATACATACCCATGTCAGAAAGGTTCACACCTTTCCATTTTAAAGTTGCAACAACCACTTACACTTTGCGACCGTTCGCATAAATCAGTTGCAGAAGGAAAAATAAAATATTTATATTTCTAAAATTTACTTAAAATACTTTAATTTCATTTGATATAATTAAATTTATATTTGGAAATATTTATAATGGGAATTATGTATTACTTAATGCCGTCAGCGATGGTGATGGTCATGTCACATTCATTAAAAATTAAACAAAAGCAATTTAAAGTTTGAAAGGATTTCAGCATTTTGAATATTTATAAGTATATTGGACTCAATGAACCTTGTCAAAGGAGAATTGATTAATATTCGATGATAGATACAAACGAAATGATGTAGTTTGCTGAGAACTTAGCAAACTGATATCTTCATCTAACTGAATGAGTGGTTAGAGGTCAGTTCTCTCTTGGCAGGTGAAATCCTCACTGATGCTGAGTCATCGAGTGTGTCTTGTCAGATTTTCAAGTAAAGGATGGCTGAAGATCTTATAAACATTTTTTTTTTTTTTTTGGAGATGAAAATTTTTTTATTTTATTTTAAGTTTTTAATGATTTTTAAAGAAAATTCTTTTTTTTTAATTTAAAAATTATTTTTAATTGCATTATATGGAAATGGCATAGGAAACTAATTTTCTATGTAACACAATGGGCGATTGTGTGTTATGAAATTACGCAGAAATGCATTAAATTACGTAAAGGGGGGTAAGTGGCGCGTGTCTAATTCGAATATGCATAAAAGATAATACAAAGGAGTTTTTGAATTTTATGTATTCAAATTTAATTTTTTTTTGGGGGTAAATAAAAATTAGGCTTAAAATATAATGAAATAATTAATTTGATTTATGAAATTTTTTTTTTTTAATAAAATATTTTTTTATTGACATTTTTTCATACTCGCAATTTATCTTGTGATTTATGACGTAATGAGTTCATTGACGTTTCTTTATATCTGAAAAAAAAAATACAACAGTAAATCTGTGTCTAAAATAAAAATGGCATCTAAATGAATCTTTATTTCCCAATAAATCATTGACGTCTTCACTTACTTAAATAAGGAAAAAAGGGTTAAAAACTGAGGTGAAAATCCCATAGCAAAAGAGCAAGTCCCTATGACCTAAGCGGATATCCGAATGCCATTTGATTGATTAAAAATAGTTGGAATGGAAGAACAAATCCTCACATAAGTCGAAAGTTAATTAAATTTCTTAATTTTTAAATTTTTTTTTAAATAAATGAGCCACGTGATATCATTAATGAAATTTGATAATATTCGTCTTGGGTGGTTGACTTAATGGCTTAATCTGTGGTTTTTTTAGTGGTTGGGGATTAAAGGGTTGATTTTATGAAGTTCGAAATTTTTTTTTTTAAGAATAATACGCCATTTTTTATTGATATTACATTTCCGGTTTGTTCGATTTCCATGTTAAAACTGGGGTTGACAGAGACAGGCCCAAGGCATAGAGAAATCACATTTGAGTCTTCTCAAGGTTGTTATTTCTCCAAATGTCACGCGGGGGTGTTCGAACGGTGTCGAAGTAAACAAGTTATACCCTCCAGCTCGTGCGTGGAATTAAAGAGAAATTTTTTTTATTTCTTTACTCTTCATTTTGTAAAGCGATTCTTTGGCACACGTCCAGTTTGAAATCGGCACGCAATTTCGAGGGGTGTTTGCTGGTACTTCCGGTTTGAGAAGGAACCTGAAAGTCAGTGGATGGCGATCATTGGCCACATAGTAAGAGCCCTGAAAATACTAGACTTATAGCATAACCGGAAGTAATCTTTTTCGACTTTCAAAACTTGCGACTTATGGTGATTCGAGTGGTGTTTTAAGAGGGTCTAAAATGAAACTTCCAGTTTAGATAAAGGTCTAAAAATTCTTGGGCACCAAGTACAACTAGTTTACTTAATGGTCTAAAAGTCTAGAAAGATCAACTCAACCGGAAGTGCCTTTTTCAGCTGCTCCGAATTGGCGCGTTGATCTTAAATAAAGCATTGCAGTGAAGTTTTGCCTTTTCAATGCCTTTTAAAAGTGATTCAAAATGTCACTTCCGGTTTTATGTGTACTTTGACATTGGAAATATAATTTCCTGTACAATTTTTAATTTTTTAGACAAACCGGAAGTGTCATTTTTAACATTAAAAAAATTTTTTTTTTAAATGAGAAAAATGAATTTATTTAATAAATGACTCATTTTGATACGAAAGGTTTTACGAATAAATATCCTGAATCTTAAACCCTTTTGTAATTTTGTTTTAAGAAAGGCTTTAAAGACATAAAATTAGAAAATGAATTACGGCGCGCGTGCAAATGATTACCATTGAGATTTGTTGCTTATCAACACCGCAATGTGTCTCTTCTTAAGAACACAAAAGAAGTTTTATGTTATGAACAATAAATTACTGCCGAGCAAAATATTAGATAGTCTTTTCTTCCTCTTTATGGCAAAGATTTATTCGGTGTCTAATGTGGGATTTCTGCCTCGTCTCCCTTCCTATAATGAGTGAAGAAGAAGAGGAAACCAAACAAACGAGCGAGAAAAGCTCTAAAGGCACATTGAATGAAACTTTGCGAGCTGCTTCCGTTAATTTTTTTTCTATTAGATTTAATGTCAAGTAATGTGTTACAATGTATTATGAAACGAGATATTTTTATTTTTATTCTTTTCAATTGAAAAAGTTAAAAGGATTTTAGCTTTTCGCGTCAACACGCAATTTGATGGGGTCGCCAAGGGCACTTCCGGTTTATTTAGCAACCTGAAAATTTATAACTTTCAACTAATACAGTTGTAGTTGCTAATCCTAAAATTTTAATAATTTTGTCAAACGGGAAGTGCCGTTTTAATGCGCTCGAAATTGCGACTTTTAATGATTATGTGCAATGCAGTGAAGTTTTGGTTTTTCAAGCGATGATTTTGGAGCGCTTTGAATGATAACTTCTTGTGTTATTAAGAACCTGGCAATATTTGAGCGTTAAGTACAACCTCTGAACATGTTAAATCGTAAATAATAATAACTTTTTTCAAATCGGAAATTTGATTTAAATCCGCTCAAAATCGTCTTTGCGAGCTACGACTTTGCTGTGCAGGGAAGTTTGTAATTGTCATTTAGTGATTTTTGAGGGGTTTTAAACAACACTTCCGGTTTATTTATGATGCTGAAAATTTATAGGTAACAATTACAACTAATATCATTAATGTGTACAAAATTTCTGGCTTTATTCTAGACCGGAAGTTGTACTTTTAGACTTTTAGAAAATTTACTTTTTATGCAAAATTTCTGAAAAGATAAAAATAAAGAAATTTTGAAAAATTTATTTAAGGAAAAATTTTTCTTACACTTTGTTTATTTTTCTGAACTTGTGAAATGTGTTTTAAAGCACTTTAGTTAAAGTGAAGATTGACATTAACGGGATTTTGTAAAAATTGCGATACATTTTTCATCAGTCACTTTGAAGTTAAAATTACAGCGACATTTTATTCATTAAAATTATATAATTGTACCATTTTTATGGAAATTCTAAAATCTCGAGAGAATACAAATATACATATGTTAATGTAATATTTCTATGATGGGGAATGCTCTCACACTACATTTACCATCTAATTTTCGCATGCAAAATTGGAATTGATTTTTATTCATTTTTGTCTAATATTGAAATTTCAATTTCAACTTGATTGAGATGTCCGGAGTTGATATGATGAAATTAAAATGTGCGGTTGACCACGTAGATGACCACTGGGCAGAAAACACTTATTATTTATATATATTGACCATCATCAAATAACGAAATATGATGAAGGCGCGAGTTTTAAGTGCCCTAAAAGATCACTTCCGGTTTAGTTAGGACCCTAAAATTTTATGATCGCTTACTACACATAGTTGCATAGTTATCCTGAAAATTTCGAACCTTTAAGTCAACCGGAAGTAGTATTTTAATTCGCTCGAAAATGCGTTTGCGAACAAGTATTGTATGCCGAGCCTACTTGGAGGACTCTGAAATAGCACTTCCGGTGCTATTTTACTGTAGTAATTTATTTTAGTTGTAACCGGAAGTAATATTTTTTGATTAAATTGAAACCGTGAATTTATTTTCTATTTTTTTATGTTGGGATTTTCAGTTTTATTATTTGTTGTTACTCTTTCTATAGGCAATCAGTGAAAGCTTTTTCTGGTTTATCAGTAAAAAATAAAGCCTAAAGTCAAGTCAAGTGGATAAACAGCACCCGCTTTTACGTGAAAAGTGATCCATCCATCATGTCTTTACTTTGAATCCCATAAGTTTTTATTTCTTTGTTTATCGAGGTCGAATTTTCTTTTCTTTTTACTGTTGCGCAATAAAATTTTTGATCGCACCTGCTTCATTGCAACATTTCATTTGGTGCAATTTCGAGGGATCTCAAATAGTATTTCCGGTTGAGATAGAAACTTGAAATTTTAAGGACACCATCTACAAGACCATTGGTCACTTCTCATAAATTTTTAGATTTTTAATCAAACCGGAAGTGGTATTTTAGACCGCTCCAAAATGCGAAATTAAATCCATTTCGGATGTGACGCAATTTCGAGCGGTCTAAAATGACACTTCCGGTTCGGATATGACTTAGATATTTTTTAATTGTAAACTACATCACTTGTAGTTGGTGATCATAAATTTTCAAGATTTCAACTAAACTGGAAGTGTCATTTTTTTGCCTTGCAAATTGCACTACAGAGCAAATCGCTTAAATCTCTCTATTTGGAGCGGTCGAAAATCCAACTTCCGGTTTATTTAGACTTAGAGTAATTTCAAGAACACTAAATACATCGTTATTACTAAATTCCCTCAAATTTTTAAATTTTAAACTCAACCGAAAGTGCCATTTCGGAGCCTTCGAAAAACTCGCACTTTCTTTAATCAAACAAGTGATGCACATTTTCACAAAGTTAATTGAAAAAAAAAATCTTTTTAAACTTTCTCCAATCGAATTCGTGCGATTCGTTAAGAAATTAAAAGAAAACGAGTTGGCGCCGAATCGAAAGTGAATGCGACCCTTGAGCGCTGTTCGTTTTAATTGCCGAATGTGTGTTTTTATCCCCGATGGCCAACTCAATGCGTTTGCAATGCAGATGTTGATGTCAAAGACCTTTGTTGGAAAAGAGCAAGGTCGTTTTATATCCAAAAAAAAAAAAAAATTATTTGGCACAGTTTCAAACGCATATAAGGATTTATTTGACATGAAAGGGTTATAGTTTTTTCATTCCCCATATTTATTTGGTTGGGGTTGTGATTAATCGTTTTCATTAAGCAGTTACATGGGTACTTGTTATTCAAGGTCTGCCTAAGTACAATTGAGATAATGATGGGCCATTTGTCAATTTTCCTATTATAATTCTACTAAAAGTAAGCCTAAAAATAGATTAGTTAGATTTGGTAATGGAAAAAAGTTTTAGGACTAATTCTCATAGGATTACTATAGGAAAATATTATTTTATTGATTTTAAGATTTTTTAAGATTGATGATTTGTGATGAAATGTCGTGTGGTAATGAATGATTCAATCTTTTTTTTATATGAAAATGAGGGTGTTACACGATCCTTTTCGTGTAAAATGATAAAAACCATCTGGGAGCGTTTAATATGGGTAATATGACCTTTTTGATTAAAGAATTAACTTTTTATGATTTTCTTTTTTACTCATTCACAATCTGATTTCCCTCACCTGTTGTATTATCATTTATATCCTCTTACGTCACAGAAAAATCAGTTTTCAATTCAATTTTTAATAATAAAATTTTTATTTCAAAAATTCCAAATATTTTTTTTTTAAATTTAAATATCACGTGATGGTTAATATGATACAATATCCGTAAAAATCCGTAAAATTAAGGTCATTTAATACAAATATATTTTCTAGTAACGAGAAAAGGTGCGGCTGACAACCGTATCTTAATCCTTTTAACACGTTTCGACACAAAACAATAAAAGGTAGGGATAAAGAGGAATCCCTTGTGAGTAATCTCGCTACTAAAACCGATATATTTATTGACTATCGTATAATAAAAGCAGAAAAATAAAGATAAACGTCTATTCTATTACAACATAAGACATTTGTTCCACTTTAAGACAAACATCTGCTTTTTATTGCTGCTTTTTAAGAGTTAAAAACCTGTTGACACTTGAGAAAATATTTCATTTTGTCAATAAATTTTTTTAAAATTTTAAACAATTTTTTTTTAAATTTTGTTTACCAAATTTCACCTTTAATACATTCCTGTGGATGTTTTACGAGATTTTTTTTTCCCAAAGGTCAGTTTTGGTTGTTCATAAGGTGGTTAAAAGCGGGTTTTAATAAATTGAGTTTATCGATTCGTTTAGTCTGGTTTAATGATGTTTATAGTTGATTTATTGCTTTTAATTCTATAAATAATTCTATGCAACTTATTTTTAATCGAAATAAGGAAAATTTTAATTATTTTTTGATTTTTTTTAATTTTTAATTTTTATAATTTTTTTTTATAAAATTAATTAATTAATTTAAAATCCCTAAAAAAAATAATTTTAAACCCAAATTCCAATCCCAATTAATCTCAACAAACCACAACTAATTCAAACAACCCCTGGACACACGCATCGATAAACCACTGGCTGTAACTCACCCAACTTAACCCATTGCTTGAACAAGGTCCATCGAAGACTCCTCCCGTTCCCTTAGGTACCCTCGAAGAATCTCGTCACTTCCCATCTTTCCTCTAAATTATTCGACCGGTCCATCTAAATTTTTCTTCCTTCTTCCCGACACCCCTCGCTTGTTGGAGTCGCCAGGCGAAGGTGAAACACGAGTTGTTGCGAGTCGAGTTTCTCCCTTCGGTTGTTGCGTGGACCAATCCCTGTTGGACCGAAGGTGTTGTTGTATAAGTTCTAAATTAGGATCGAGAGTTGTGGACTCGGGTCGGTTTAGTTGGATGTGGATAAGTTTTGGATTAAGTCGGACACAATGCAGTTACTTGTGGGGTGTTTGACACGTTCTTGTTAAGTCGGACTTTGAGTTGAATTCGGAGCTGTTTTGTGGAGTTGGTGAAGAAGGAAAATTTTTTTTTTGGTTTTGTGTTGGGTGAGTTTATACGTGTGTGGTGACCTATAACTAGTTGGACTTGATGAAAACACCATTAGTTGTAAGCGAGAAAAGGAAAATGCCGAAAATAAGGGGTAAGTCAAATATTTAAAAAAAAAAAATTTTTTTAGTTTAAAAATTTTTTTTATTCAAATTTATTTTGTGAATATTTAAATTTTTTTTTCAAAAAAAAAATAAAAAAAAATTTTTTTTGGGTTAAAAAAAAACTTTTATGAATATTAATTTTTTTACAATTTAAAAAAAAAAATTTTTTTATGTAAATTTATATTTTCGAAAAGCTTTTGACAAACTCATCCCTTAATTTAGTGCAAACAAGTTAGTAAAAAGTGAGCAATAAAAGAAAAAACAAGCTCTTTTCATAAAACTGAATAGCACCATATGATAGCTCAACCTTGCTCTTATTTCCATATCCTTCCTCGTACTAAACAAAAATACAATATTTCTAAACACATTTAATTGAATTTAATTCCCATTCACAAACATCCACACTTTAATAACCAAAACTCGTGGACATTGACTCAAGAGAAAATCCTAATTCAATAAAAACATGGCAAATTGAAGCAACAGCTGGCCCAAGTCATATTTAACGCATAAAACTTGAAAATTCATTTCTCCTTTTCACATTTACTTAATCAACCGGGAAATAATTTAAATATCAAATTGAAAATGTTATATTCAAAGTGGGTGATTACGTAATTATGAAATGAATGGTAATGTGAAATGAATGGATGTTGTGTATGGGTGGGTTTTAGTGGAATTATGTTTGGGGTGTCTTTTGTTTCTGGTTCGGATAAACACTAAAGGCTATTCGAGGCTTGAATCTATATTTAAACAGGGTTTGTTGGATGGGTAAATTATATGTGGGGGTTGGGATATCGAGGTTTAGGGTGTGGAAGGAGACAAAATTGAGGGGGTAATTGAGTTTTTTCACTTTTTTTTATTTTTTTGACTTTTATATGGGATTTTGATAAGATTTTATACAGTTATTGAATTTTTACTATTGAATTGATTTATTATTTAATGCTTCACATCACTGATAAGATTTTGAATTATTAATTAGAATTTTTTTATATAAATAAAAATTATTTTATTTTTAGTAACTTTTAGTAACAATTACTTAATCCTTACTTTTAACCATAATTTCTTAAATTCAAACTCCCAACTCATCCCTTCATCCCCCCTTTCAACCACCATTTCTTTTTTTGCTTTAAGATACATTGTCAAAACACAACCGTTAAAAGACACTTGAATTTTTATCTTTTCCACTTTCTATTTCCATCTTATTTAAAAAAAAAAATTTTGTCTGTTTTTCCATTTCTTTTTTATGCAAAAATAACTTTTAAAATTTTTATTTTAAAAGTAAGTATTTTTTGGTCAACATTTTGATGTTATTACTACACTCCATTTCCAACTGTTACGACATTTTACGATTTGCAACAAACCACTTGAAAATAAATCGGTAATTCTTTACAAAATTGCACTATCATTTGTCACCTGAAAACAACAAAACGAGAAGGGATTCATTTAAATTCCGTCCATTCGTCCTTCCTGTGGGGAAGGTAAGAATAGAGAGAAACAGGACGAGTTTTTTGGTTTTTTTTTTTTTAAAAAAGGAAAAAAAAATTGTAAAAGGAATCTCGAGTTTGAATGTTTTTGAACGCGTGATTAATTAACTGAGTGTAGCGCATGTTATGTTAATGATGGTGGTGTACCATTGTGTCACGTACACCGAAATGGATTTGTCAGGTGACACCAAACACCGATTTTCAATGTTAAAATTGATCCTGGGATTTTTGTGCATGTGATTTAACAATTTTAAGATTAAATTTTATTTTTGAAAATTTAAATAATTTATTCAAATTTTTTTTAAATTTTTTTTTTAATAAATTCAAATTTTTTAAAATTTGAAATTTAAAGAATAAATTTATTCATTAACAATTTTAACTGTAGTTCAAGACCATTCAACTCATTTATTTCATTTAAATTTTAATTTAAAAAAAAAATTTACTAAAAACAATTAGCATAATTTATAAATAAAAAGGACAATTATTCCACCCAAACAAACAAATAATAGCATTTAACATTCCCACATTTAACCAACTTTAATAAAAAATTTATTTTTCATGTTTATAACACTGCACATGCGCGTGACTTCCATACAAATTCAACGATGCATTTAGTTAAGGTTTAGTTAACTTATTACCACACCCAACAATTCCTTACGTGAGAAAACTAATTTTATTCAACAGCAACTTTTAACTCGACTTGTCCTTTAGTTCGCCCCCGAAGAAAAAAATCCAAATTCGATGGCAAAAGTTTGAAATACAAAAATGGCAAATGGCTGACGGCATGGAAATCTCGTTTTAAAATTATAAAAAAAAAATTTATATAAAAAAAAATTAGATATTCATGAACATTAATTCGAATTTTATTATTAAATGTGAAGTCATTTTAAATTTCACAATTTTTTTTTAAATAAAAAAATTAAAATAATTGCATTTAATTGAATAGAAATGTTGAAATGAGGAATTTGCAATTTTAAATAATTTAAAAAAAAAAAATTTCAAATATTTTTTACTTTTATATCATCAAACAACAAAAAAACCACACCTTCATAACTAGAAATTTCACTTTTTTTAAAATTCTTAATATGGTCAAAGCCAATGGTAAAGGACCTCACCCAAGTTGAACTTTCAAGGTGAATCTAAAAACATGTATAATTAACTTAACTTTAACTTATTTGATTTTTAAGTACACAAAAATCTCTCAAGATTTTATAAATCCCATGAATATTTTGAATCTCATCCATATACATTTCCCAATTTTTTTTTCATGTTAAACTAGAGTTAAGGAGATTGGGGGGGATGAAGAAAAGCTGGACCAGGTGACTAGGGGTGTGTTAAACAGCTGCAACGTAAACTAAAACCAGCTGCGACTATATTACTTTACCCCTTGTGTATAAAGGAGGTTCTCGTTAGGCCTTATATCTTCAGTTTCCTGCGAATAAATACAAAGACATTTCCTTCGATAATTCCTTTTTTCTATTACTTTAATGATTAACCTAGAAAAGACATATGTCATTGTGAGTGATGTTTCGTGTCGAATCGTTAATAATAGTGTGAAAATGCATTTCCAACAATAAACTCATTTTCTAATTACTTTTGAATTTGAAGAGAGAAAAATAAATATTATTTTGGATATAAAATTATCAGTTTGCTTTTATATTTTGATTTATATACAGTTGAAACTTAAAACCAGCCTTTTGGGAGTAATAAAAAGGGTCTCAAAGGGGTTTAGCTATGAATGGATGTGTGAATATTATTAACCTCTTAAGGCAAGTTGAAGGTTGTTTTAAAATTTTTTTTTTAATATTTAAAAATTTTTTTTAACCTATTAATTTAGTTTAATATTCTATCACCAGGTGGATGGCCATCTACTGTTATTATAATAAAATTGATTTTATTTGCTGTTTTCTGTTTTTCCATGACATTTTGTGGACCCAGACACTAAAATAAATACTTATCAAGTAAAATTGAGAATAAAAAAGTAGAAAAAAAAAGACTTTTACTGCATTTGATAAAAGCACCATTAAGAATACCTGAGAAAATCCAATGGAGATTGTGAGGAAAAAGCTTATAAATTGAATTATAACTAAAGCTGCGGCTTGAAAGAAAATAAATGACTCAATTGCGAGATTTAATATTTGCTTAAACATTCTAAAAGATTAATTGTTAGATTAAAGTTCTAAAACCTTAGTGTTTGTGGGTGCGTCAGGTACTGTTGCGTAAAAGCCAAGTAAGCAAATGGTGGGTTTCTGTTTGAATTTTCGACGTTTCTATTGTATTTGTCACCGTTTTGTAATTAGAAACCTCAGATAAGTCTGATTATCGATGACAAGTCGTGGATCACGTGTACAAGGACCCTTCTGAATTGTTCAATAATGGGCGACCGGGGCTCTATTGTATCCATCACGTGGGAGTTTAAGTGTAATTGCAATGCTGCTGGATTAATTAATTTCGTTGGTGGATTCGTCGTCGGGTGGGAACTCAACTGCTTATCTTTTATTATGTACTAGAAAAAGTAATTTATTATTATATTTTCACCTACTTTTGTCTGGGTTTTTGGCCTTTGGGGGTTTTTATTCACATTTTTTAAAAAATGTTTTAATGGCTGTTGGACTTTTAAACTCGGGTTTTTAGTTTTGAATTCTTCTTGTTGTTGTATTACGCATTTTGTAATATTTTTTTAAAGGTGTGGAAAGGGTTATGTAATTATTCAACATTCCATTTTAAGTATTTTTTTGTTTTTTGTTTAATTTTAAATAGAATTTTTATTTTTTTAAATTTTTATTATTTTTAAGTTCAATGATGCCCTCGATGTGCATCAAGCAAATGATGATTGATTACAACGTGTTGGAAAAATATTTTTTCTTGGAAAAAATATTTTTCAAAGTTTATTTTAACATTTTTCCACTGTGAATTTTATTTTTTTAAAGGTTATTTGTATATTTAAAACATTTTTAAATAAATTAAAAAATGAGGAAAAATCTATTTCTCCATGTCAGCGGCAGCAGATGCTTTTTTAAAAGATTTAAATAGCGACATAAAAATTGACATGTTCGAATCACACCTGGCGGGGGTGAAAGGAAATTTCGAAAATGGTTGTTAAGACAGTTTATTGACACGAAAATAGTGACCTCTGGCCATTGAGCTGAGCGCTCGCATTATCGTCGCACGTCAGACAAACAGACTCGAACTGAGCCCGGCGCCATTTTTCGAGGTCGCAGCCACAATCACGAGGACGCAGCAAGAATCCTGTCTTTCTTTATCGACAGGGGTGTGGAGACACGCAGCTGTGAATTAAACGATCCCCCTTAGTGATGCCTTTACCCACCCAGGTGTCCGATCTCGTTGAAAAGAATAAAAACTTGAGAGTAAACACGATCCTCGCCAGTCTTTTCGCGCGATCCTGCTTTTTCGAGGGGTCTAAAATAGCACTTCCGGTTTGGATAGAGGGCTAAAATTTTATAGGCACCAAGTATTATGCATATAGTACATATATCTATAATTTGAAGTTTGTAAATGAACCGGAAGTAATATTTAAAGCTGCTCGAAATTGGTTGATTGCTTAATGTGTCGTCGAAATGCCATTTTCGAGGGGTCTAAAATAGCACTTCCGGTTTGGATAGAGGGCTAAAATTTCGCATGCACCAAGTATTATATGTATAGTTAGTGTATCTGTATTTTGAAGATTGTAATTGAACCGGAAGTGATATCTAAGGCCGCTCGAAATAGCTTGTTTGATCACTGGGGCTGTCGAAGTGGCATTTTCGAGGGGTGTAAAATGGATCTTTCGCTACAGACAGACAGCTACAAATTTAAAGGCAAGTAAATAGCAGACAGGTAATTAGTGTATTGTTAAATTAAATCTTGTAATAGGCCTGCAATCGATGTTTAAAATGCCGCGAAAATGGTTTTAAAAAAACGGGACAATCGAAGCGGCCTTTTCGAAGGGTCTAAAATACAACTTTCAATTAGGTTTAGTGACTTAAAAGTTGTTAAAAGAAACTATCACTTACGTAGTAAGTGTCACTAAAATATATAATTTTTAAATTATAGCGGAAGTTGTATTTTTCATGCTATGAAATTGCATTTGCGCCACACTTAACCCAAACGGACCGTCGACGTTATGCTTTCAAGGGCCCTAAAATGCCGTTTCCGGTTCACTCATAGCCTTAAATAAATTCTTAAGTTTTTTAAGGCAATAATTTAAACCGGAAATACAATTTTCAAACTTCTCGAAAATGCTGAAAAAGCGAAAATCACACAATGAGCCATTGACCGCCTGCCATCGCTGTCAGTGTCAAATGCTGACCATTTATCCCGATCCAGGGTCCGAGTTGACAGCTTCTAACCACTGACCAATAAATCTCAAACTGCCAAAACCCCCTGATGCTTGCAACCGACTGTTTTTAACAACTTTTTGTGTTTAAATCTCGACGGGTTCGTGTCGCGGTTTGAAAAAAAATCGAATTTCAATTTTTCAACAAAAAATAATTTTTTTTTTTTTAATTTAAAAATTTGGTTTTTGAGGTCATTTGTAGCTGTAAAAGGAATCTTTGTGCTGAACAACCTCCTGTTGAGAGGGAGTTGTTTCTATTTTGAGAGGTAATAAAACAAAAACTGTTTGTACAACACCATTCGAACGTTTTATGTTCGTTTTCCAATTATTTTTTTTATATTTTTATTTTTTTTAAATAAATTAAATTTGTAAATATTTGATATTTGCGACTTTATTTGTAAATATTTTATTTTAGAATTTTTTTTTTTATTTTTATTCGAGGTCAGTTTAGTTTAAGCGCCATGGGTCGTAGACTTGATGTCTCCACACATTTAAGTCGTTGATGTTCCCGTCTGATTGTACACAACAGTTGGGGGTGGTTAAGTTTTTGAGTTTTGACCCACCCCAAGGCTACAAATGTTGTAATCTGATTCGAAACTAACAAAAAAAAAGTACCTCGTTCCATTCTTGACCCGTCATGGGTCACTGTTGTCACCTAAGTAACCCCCAGGTGCGTGCAAGTTTTGCTCATTTTAAGTTGACTCAACATTTTTGAATTTTTCCAATTTTTTTTCATTGTATTTAATTGGATTTTTTTCTTATTTTTATCTCCCTTAAAAATTATTGCCATAAAGATCTACTGAGGGGGCCGACGTTTAAGGAAATCTCGTATAACCCTGGATTTGCGGTTAATAAAATCCAGTGAATATTCGCATTGCAATTCTAAGAAATTCTGTGCAAATCCAAACAAATCCAAGCAAATTTATTAAGATTTCAACAATCCCCAACAAATCCAAGCAATTCTATGCAAATCTACAAATCTGAGCCTAGAAAATCCAAACAAATCCAAGCAAATCCACACATTAAAAAAATGGAATTGCAAATCTCAAAGCTCAAAAACCGATTGTCGTCTACCTGGAACTCCACATAACTGCAATCTAACTGTGGCGCCAGCTGGTGACACAACATGACATTGGAGTACACTTCAATTCGCTTAGTATTCACAAGAAACGTTGAATTAAAGATAGTTTTCTTGAGATACTTGAGAAAAACTAATTTCAAAAACAAATTTCATTGATCGATATCTTTTAAGGAAAAAAACAAACCTTGAAAATGACAGATTTTCAAGGTTAATAGCAATTTGTGTCGCGTGATTTTAGTGAATAATTAGGAATCAGAGAGCCATCGAAGTTTTAAGACAAATTTGAGCTGTCATATGACCTCATAACCAGCAGGCACCGAGCCAAGGGTTGAAAGATGTAGAGGGACGTACTTGATTAGGTTACAATGGTTTGGTGCTGATCGTTTGTGCCAAAAGGAAAATTGTTCATTTTATCACTCCGTAGATTGACCTTGTCTTAGACTTATAAAATTGCTGAATAATGCAATCAGCTCGCATTAATATATCCTTTTATATGTTATTCCCACTTATCTTTATATATAGAATCCCTATTTTGGGGGAAAATTGTTTTATGGGGTGGGGGGAATTTGTTACATAAAAAATGGTGAGGATTTGCTGTTATTCTCCATGTTTTCAGCCCATCCTATTATTTTTTTATTTTATCAAAATGGAATCCAACTGAGAACAAGTTTTTTTTATATCTTTCACATCTAAAACGAGTTTTAATTATAAATTTTCTAAAGATTCGGTTCTGTGAATTATTTGATGGCATTTGATGGATAAAGTTTAAAATTAAACCTTTACATGTGCTTTAAATGGTGTTTTAGAATGGCTTTTGTTGCTTGCCAAACAAATAACTCGTGCTTTGTAACTAGACTTGATGAGGTTCACGTTTTTCATTACTCCTGCATATTTGGTTGCAGTTACTGCAATCATGTGACATGGAGAATAGTGTGTGCCATGTTGGTGGAAGGTCATATTTTTCCACCAGGTGGTAGCACTTGGTATTGGTTTCTTGTTTTACTCATATCATTGGATTTTTATGATATTGTCAATGAAAGAATTTGTTAATTTGTATCTTAATATCAGTTTGGTGAGTTACTTTCCTTTTAAGATAAAAGAAATTTGTTTTGGACATGATTAATTGAGTTTTAATATAATTAGTCCTATTTGCTGATATTGGGACACAATTTTGTAATTTGTTTGTTTTAAAATTTATCCACATCAAACACCTGTTGCAAACTTAGTTCTATGGTGAAATTGCTTTTAAATTGGTTTATTAATTATAAATTATTAAATTCAAGATAATGGCTATTTTAAATTGAGATTATTGCTTGACCAGTTGCTTGTGGATGTTGAAATAATATTGGAATACATTTCCTTTAATGAGATAAATAAACTGTTTTTGATTGTAAGATTGAATGCATCTATTGATTATCTTCTGCTGAGGCATGTGAGGGGCCCCGGGAAGTCTTAGTCAAGATAAATTGAAGAAGTGAGAAGAAAAATAAGAAAAAGATTTACTACAAAGGTTTCTGTTGATTTCAAAGAAGTGAATTACTCTGGAGGTGCCATGAGGAGACTTGGACATGGAAGATTGGTGAAACCACATTACTAGGGTATTCACAAACAAGCCAGTATTCATAGAAAGGTTAGACTTACCAATGATAAGGATAGTGAACATTGTGACCATGACTTGTGGTCACTATTGGAGTCCAAAGATATTATTTAGGGTGCATTAAAGTACAACAATGATGACTAATTGCAAAACTAAGTCCAAACTACAACTTTTGTTACAATTTTAAATTGCTTTTAAAATAGAAAAGTCTAAATTTGAGAATGTTCCAGAAAGGTTAAATAGTTAACAGATGAGACTGAGGAATGCAGACATGATTATCTTTCCATTGTACTTGAGCAGCCAATTTAATTTTCAATATCTATTTGAGAATGTCCAAAAATGAGTTAATTACTAAATGTACAATAGTTGTGTATGTTGAAATTGATCCTTTTAAAGTCTTTAAACAATTTTTTTGATAAATTCATTTCTTAGTTAATATTTCAAGTGTTTTTTATGGGTTTTTAGTTTTAATTCTTTTAAAGTGTCATGCTTAATAAACATTATTAAAAATGATCTTTTAAAGAATCAGAAAACAGAATCAAGATGTTGATTGTGTTTTTTAGAGTGTTTGAGCAAGGATCTGGGGAAATTTTCCTTTGAGTGTTTTCTTAAGATTATTTTTATATTTTTGTATTATTTAATTTTCATCTTTAATTTGTTATTTTAGAATAAATTCTGAATAAATTATAATAGAAATTAGGATTAGAATTTTGCTAATGTAACAATAAGTTATGATGTGCATTAATCACTAGTTCATTAATTTATTATCATAAGATTTACATCTCATGGGATTTTTCCAGATGACAGAACTTCAAGTAAATGTATAATAAAGAGCTTTCAATATAGTAAAACCATTTTATGATTGGTTGGTTGGTGTTAGTTGTGGTTAGCAAACTCCTTTTTGGGTTTACATGGGTTTGAACTGAGTCTAACTCAGTGATTTGTTTTGCATGTGATTAAATGAGACATTCTTTTGAAAGTATTAAAACTCTTGGTCTCATGTTTGGATGATTTTCCTTGCAAGTTAATGGTTTCCAGAGTGCAAAATTTCCAAGAGGGCTGTTCTTGGTATTGCTGTTTAGCTGAAATAAGGCATTAAAACAATCAAGCTTACTGTTGAATCCACAACATGTTACAATTGCTTCGGTGTAATAATGCAATTCTATAATTGCTTCTGGTTTGTTAATTTGATTTTAGGAGTCAAGTGTTATTTTAAAACAAAGAATGGTACTTTGTGGTTAACTTAAGGATTTACAATGGCAAAAATTTATTTGAAATGACATTTTTTAGTAAAGAAACTTATTGAATTTTCTGTTTGTCTTTGATCTTTAAAAACGAATCAATTTCATCTCTTTGACAGAATTTTCTATGGGAAATCAGCAATTCTTCTGATATGCAGGGCATTGTGCAGAAGGAACTAACAATAGATATTCATTGTATAGTTTCTTTTAAGTAATTGACACTTTTAAACTCGGGTTACTGGCAGGGTTTGTTCATGCTGCACGGGTGGTACTGGAAAAGGCCCAGTGGTGAATGTATTGAGATTGACATTTCTAACAATGAGAAGTGCTTGTACTAGACAAAAGCTTTTCACACCATTTTTGCAACAATATCCATACAGTAGATTGTTAAACCATTCTGAAAGAGATATGGGTTTGTTAGTGCCAACAATAAAAATCTATTATTTATGACACTTTTTTGAATTTTTAAAATATTTCTTTATAAAGAATACTCAAACATTGAATATTGTTATAAGTTCATAGGTTATTGTGATTAAACTGTACTGAGCAACAATCTAATTATAACTTTTCTATCTTAAACAATTATAAGAAATATTCCCAAGATGTTCATGGCATGTAAACAATGCAGCATAGGAAAATTCCTGATGAGAATAATCTATTCAATAGAGGTTGAATATTTCTATTGGGCATCCTTTTCAATTGTTAAAGATGAGGAGACGAGCTGTCTCGGGACTCGGGTAACACAGTATTAACAATGCATGTAAACTTGATAGGCTTTTGGTTTATTTCAATCTCAAATATTCTTGTACTCGTAATATTCCTGCATATAAACATACTATTGGAGACGAGTGTTTTGTTAGTGAATTGGCACTGCAATTGGTGGTATTATTGTCTCCCTGTGATAGATCTGCGCAATCCATACCGTGACGGCTCCGGAACTCATTTATCACTTTTTTTTTTTTTACAAAACAAGTTTTAGGAAACTGGAAAATAAAAAAAGAGTTGAAATGTGTTTTTTTGGGAATCTCAAGCATGACTAATTTGGTTTTCTTCCATTGTTTTAATCTCCGTTAGCATCTTTTTGTTGAATTTACTCAATTCATTTCGAGCATCTTTGTATATAAAAAAAGTGAATAAAGGTTAAAATAAAAAACATTTCTTGCCACGTGGAGTCATGGAAGCGCACAGATTGGTGAGACCTAGTGATGGACCAATTGTTTTAGCAGTAAAAATGGCGGATGTTATACCATTTGGCAAGTGCCTCGTGAAATTGAAAAGATTTCGGCTACTCGTTTTTTTTCTTTATTTTTTTTTTACGAGACATTGAACAGAGCCACAACACCACTCGACGTTTATTTTTATTTTCTCTTTTACAACTCTCTTCTGGTGGATCTGGTCTTGACATAATTAATGACACAAAAGTCGACGATTTGCTTTTATTTTCAATGGGAATTGGGGCTAAGAAACAAATTATTAAATTCACCAATAGATCTTAGTTAGTTAGTTATAGTTAATTTATATTAAAATATTGTAGAAATTGTTTGAAAAGTGGTGAATTATGGGTATAAGATGCTACGTCAAGTGAAATGCATGGCCCCCTGTTAGTACACCATCAAGTGGCTCCTTGGTGGTCGAACCAAATAGGGCCTCTGGTAATCTTTTTCTTCTACTTTCCTAATTCTTTCTTTTTCTTTTTTCTTGCCGATGTTGGATACTGGGGTCCTGGTTTTTCATTTCAGTTGGTTTTTCTGGTTTGTTTTTTTTTGCTTTGTTTCATTTTGGTTTTTGCCGTGGTGTCTTTTTGCCACACGGCATTGCTGGGTTCTCCCTGGTATCCATCTAGGCACGTCGCGTATGGCCTTAGTAGCCACTGGCGACATTAAGCAACCTACCTATCTATCTTTTTTTTCTAATTCTTTCTTTTTCTTTTTCCTTTTCAATGGTGGTTCTGGGGCCCTGGTTATTTTACTTTATTGGTTTTTTTTTTTGGTTTGTTCTTTTTCCGTTTTGTTTCATTTTGGTTTTGCCGCAGCGTTTTCTTGCCGCATGGCTTTGCTGGGTTTTTCCTGGTTTCCATCTTGGTAGAAATGGATTGTGTTAAAAAATGGACTGTGCTAATTTTTAAGTTTTTGCCAGGTTGCATATGGCCATAGTTGCTGCTGGCGACCTAAAGCAAAATACCACTACAAGGTGAAATGCTCGTTTAGACTCAATTGGAGGTTCTAATCAATATCTTTGTAATTCCAGTTAAGGCAAAACTAAATGAAAGTTTTTTTACGAGTAAATGAGGTTATTGATATTTTCTCTGATGTCTGACAATTTTGCAATTGTTAGGGGTAATTGAAAAAAATGTTCTCCCATTGTCACTAGATGGCATAGAAATGGCAGTTGATGCGCGATGATAATGTGAATCCAGGGAGAAAAATCTAATTAGTCTTTGTAGTGACATCGAGTTGAAATCGTTTCGATTGGTGAAACGTATTCAATTGCTGTCATTTTAAACATCTGTTACCGACATTTTGTTTTTTAATTTAATTTTTTTTTAAATTAAAGAAAAAGTATTTATTCGTGCTTCGTTGATTTTGTGAATTTGACTAGAAAATTAAATTTCAATTTATTCAATTTTCTAGTGGGAGGAATGCAACGTTCGAGCAAACCTGCTCAGGTGAAGAAGGTGGCCCCACCTACTGTCCCAGACGTGGCCAATCGGAAATCCGGCGGCAGTTACAGCAGTGGTTACAGCAGTTCCAACACCGTCGATAGAAATTCCTACGGAAGCGTGGCCGGCACTGATGACAGCTTCCCGCCGACACCATCTCCACCTGCGCCCACTAACAAAGGTCAAAAAAAATTAATTTTTCTCTTTACAGTGGGGGTCTTTGAAGATGATAAATTAAATTTTGAATATTTTAAATAAAAAATAAAGAAAAAATAAATAAAAATAAAAATTTGTGATTTTTTGTGCCTTAAAAAAATTTCTATTAAAAAAATTTAATTTTGAGAAAAAATATAAAAATTTCTTAAGTTTTTAGGGGTTTAAAGAGTTGAGAAATGACAGAATGATTTATGGGTGAATGGTTGAAAAGTAGGTAGTAATTTCAAAAGTAACTTTGGCCGTAATTTTTCAATAGTGAAAAAAGTCTATGTTAAAAGGGATTATGAATCATTCGCGAGGATTTATGGGACATTAATATTAGGATTTTGTTGAATTTTTTTTTTTGGATTAAATTATGGATTTAAAATTTTTTTTTTTTAAATTATTTAATTTTTTTATATTTTTTAATTAGATAATTGCAATCTCGGACCTGTCTATCCTTCCAATAATAATAATTCGACGATTGGGGATGGTTCACCAGCTCATAATTATCCACCTTACGCCTTATCTGGCCAACAGGTAAGTTGGAATTAAGGGATTATGAAAAGATTATGAGATGTAATGCGGGCAAGTTTTGACTTGTGTTTATGTAGGGATTTTAAGGGGCAGCTTTCATTAATTTATTTTAATAAAATTTTTAAATGAATTTTTTTTTAGGTTTTTCTAAAGAATTAAAGTCACATCTAATTCATTTTTAAAATTTTATTTTTAATGTTAAATTATAGACAATTTTTGATCATGCGGAAAAGCCGAATGTTGGTTTTCGTATGAAATTTTAAGGGGTAGCTTTGATTAACTATTAATTGTTGGTTCGAAAGAATTGATAAATTAAAAATTTATTAATTTCTCGAGGGTTATAAAGTAGAAATAATTTAAAATTCTATAAAAATTCTTACAAAATAAAGTAAAAAAAAAATTGAAAACTTTATTGACGCGCAGCAAAGCCTTTTTAAATTTATCATGTGAAATTCAAGGGGTTGCGAAATTTTTACAAATATTCCACATACATTTAAAATTCTTAAAAAACAGACTTTAACTTAACTATAGAGTACATTGAACCTGAAAAACCCCTCCTCGATTCGTCTTGATTTACCCTTGTGACCAATGCCATTATTTTGCAATCTACTCCACCAAATACAATGAAAATTCCCATTGAAAAACACCAGCTGCTGACTGAAATCTTTGTAAACTTATTATCCTTAAAAGTTTTCCACTTTTCCTTCAACCAAAATTCCCAATTTAAACTTTTCAGTATTCTTTTTTCAATTTGGCTCTGGTCCAATCCTTTACATCTGAGATAGTTAAGATAATTTTTGATAAAAATTTGATTTATTTACTTTTCAGTATCCATACAGTCATTTGACGATCGGTCGCAGCTCCACGACGAGCCAACCCGGATCCCCATTAATACAAGACCCGTCTTTTACGCAACGTAAGTGCTCGATTATTGCCATACTTATGTATCTTCACTTATGGAGAAGTCAGATCTGGTCCGCATCTGGAAATCCTCATGTGACTATCTTGTCACATACAAATTTCAACATGTTTGATGGGGTCAAGCAACATATGGGCAAATTTGGCTTGCTGCAGTGATGTGCAGACATGTCTGGTTATACTCATCTGGAACAAAATCTGGTTATATGTAATTGTAATTGAAGTTACTTAAGAGTAGGATTAACTCTGGTGACATATATTTCTTTAAATTACTACGATATTTTTTAACAAAGTCAAGTGCCGAGATGGGAACTAGGGACAACCTAGTAATGCTTTGTGGCAAGAAGACACATTGGCACAACCAAAATAAAACAAAATAAAAAAGAACAAACCAAAGAAAACCACATTCACATTGTCACATTCACTTTGTTGCATTTACATTGTTGCATTCATATTGTCACATTCACAATGTCATATTCACAATGTCATATTCACATTGTTGTATTCACACTGTTGAATTCACATTGTTGCATTCACATTGTCACATTCACATTGTCACATTCACATTGTCTACATCCACATTGTCTCCTTCACATCCACAGTGGTTATTGGATATAATACCGAGCACTGTTTATTTGAGGACGGCCTTATTTTTCTTTTTCTGACACTGATAATTTCTTTCGGAGTTGTCATTGTCACTTTGTGGATCTTTAGCGTGCAACGATCTTTCGATTGTGGGATCGACGGCTTTAATTCCCTTTCGAAAGACTTATATTCTGTTTTTTTTTTCTGCCCAAAACAAATCTTTGACTGTGGCTAGAATCGAACCCGCATCCAAAAATCGGAGACTAACTATCTTACACAAAGAAGTGTGATAAATGGATGTTTGGAAAGCAAAAATTCTTTTTTGTAATGGATGTTACTGGATTGGAAACTGTATTGGATTAAAGTTGTTTAATTTATACCTCCAACATTTATGGAATTTCAATTCATTGAGAATGTTTCAGCGATTTAGCCTCTCTGCTAATCGGCAAATGCATAATCTGAATTCCAAAACAACTAAACTGTAAGAATTTTCTATGCAGAACTTTAGAATACAAATGACACCCCTGTGCCTACTTAAACATTGTATAATTCACAAACAAAGAAACAAGTTAATGCCACATTTTTTAGTCGAGTTAAAGGTTTGTTTATCTTCAAGTGTGTCCAGGGGTTCTCATCGTCCAAAAGCAGTCTCTAGGGTTCGAACTGCCGCTGTGGCCATCAAACAGAATCAAAAATAGTACTGCGGGGGTTGGAGCCAAATGCTCTCCAGGTAACCGTAGTGACTCCTCAGAGGCGAAGTTTGTTGTTAGGGATCGCTGACCATCAGGAGACGTCAGTTGATTGAGAAAAGTCTGGGATAAATTCGTTGATCTTTTTAAAATACCCAAGAGAGGCATGGAAGCAAGTGTTACGAGTATTTTTATAATGGAATTTACTAGTTTTTAAATTTATGAATTTTGACAAAAAAGTATTTTATAACCTGAAAAAAATATTTTTTACCTGAAATTTTTATCCAATTGTATATATGGAAAGGGTTATTTTTTTATTTCACATACTCTGTAGGATAAAGTTTTGGCATGGTTCCACGAACCCCCCGATCGATGAGTTGCGTGTTTTTGATGAGACAAACTCCATTGTTTTCTACGCTTCCCCTCCTATACATCGATGAAAATTAGATGACGTCTGTCAAAGCATCGCTAATTTGGTAGACATGTTTGTTGCTCTATCTTAGTCGTTTTGCAGCGCCAGAGTTTGTTTTATATACATCATTGGGTTTTCAACTCGATCGCATTGATCGATACGCGGGTGCAAACATAAAAGATGAATTTAACGGGGTTTTGAGCTTCCAACTTTGCTTCCAGGATTACGCGATTCAAAAACTCTTGCCAAATTTTCATTGCTCTTTATGTCAACAACCTTTTCATTACCATTTTCTTGTTTTTTACTTTTTTTTTTTAACTCAATATAATTTTCCCTTTATTTACGACTCGGTTCGATAAATTAATTATTATTTCAGGTCCCCGCATCGTTTAAGAAAATTATTTTTTCTTTTGAGAATTAATAAAAATTTTTTATTTGATTTGGTTGAAATGGAATTTTTTAAATTTATTTGGACTGGAAAATGTATGAGTAAAAGAAAATATGTTTAAAATGTAATGTTTACACTTTTAGCTCATTTGTACGAGCGTTATGCGCCCGTGTATCAGCAGCAGGCGTCTCTGGAGGACCAGGGCATTGACATGCAGAGCCCTGGCCGTGACAGCCCTGGAAGCTCTGGCAGCTCCGGCTCGGGATGTGGGTCTAGCAGCACTGGTTGCCGCAACAGCACGACCAGTCTAGACAGCGGAAGGGCTTCGTCATCAGCCTACGATGGCAAGGTATTACTAATTTAATTATATGGGGTTTAATAATAAAAATTTTTATTTTATTTCTTTAAGTCTCGTAAATATTCAGAAAGGTGTGGAAATTGTTAAATTTTTTTTTTTTTTTGGTTTGTTAATCCTTTCCAGCACATGTTGTTGAGTGCTGGTTAAATTAATGGCAAACACTTTCCTCATTTGTGCACTGCTCCAATTTGCGGAGGAAAAGTGGTTTGTATTGGACCAAGAGGCACTTTTAAGGGGGGGGGGGGCAATAAATCTGTTTTTTTTTTTTAATAAAAGTAAATC
>JAQFZU010000127.1:0-46575 GCA_034696185.1 Henia vesuviana | reverse complement strand
AAAATAAATTAAAAAATAAAAAAAAAAAATTTTTTTTGAGAATTTTTAAAAAAATTTAAAAAATTTTGTTAAAAAATAATTTTTCTGTAACTGAAAAAACATACGTTTCTCACCTCTGATAGGAATGTCTGTGCCGCCTTCTGTGCACCCACATGCAGTAAGTATTCATAAACGTACAATGCTAACCTATAAAAATATATAAAAATTGATATTAAGTTGGAAAAAAAACGTGACTTTTTAAAAAACGTCAGTTTGACTCGACCCACGAGCGTGTCAATCGTATCAGCCATCAATACCGATACCCGTAATATTTTCCCCATTCACCAAACCCTTTAAAAAAGATGCAAAACCTACTTTAACACCTCGTCCCTTTGTATTAACCTGATAAAGAAAACCCCCACGCCATGTTGACGCGCGCGCTAAACGGAACAGCCATTATGGAAGCGAAAAACACACGACGAGCAAGCCAACGAGAAACTCTTTCTTCTCCCAAAAACCATAACCAGCGGCCATGTTTCGAACGGTCGAAATACGTTTGAATCGAATGTTGGATCGGACACGACTGCACTCGCGCCGAGCATCGTTCGCTTACTTTTCTCGGGCTTGAGCATCCGACGGTACAGTCGATCCTTTCCCCTTAGCGTACATGCTGTAAAGTTGGAAATGTCAGACAACCTGTCAAGCCCATCAAGGTTGAGACTGACCCTGTTTCCATAGAAACGTCAACCGACCTGTCAGAGCCCGTCTTTTCATTGGTCGTTGCTCGTACTCGTCGATGGGAACCCTCGAAACTTTTGTTTGCGTAAATACTGGTCGGGGTGTAGGGCTTCGCTCATTGGTTCGTTTAGAAATTGATGTGGTCGAGTGCAGTCTCCGCTTCACTCCCACCTGCCGTCGATATACAAATCTTATTTTCACTGCTTTAACAACATTTTTCACTCTTTTTACACTCGCTTTTATTCGTTTCGGGGGTTTTAAGGGTTAGTTGGGGTTTGGGTGCGGGTGGCTACGGGTGGGGGTTTGGGGGGAATTCAACTTTTGTTCGACGGGGTTGGTACGTTGTGAGGGTGGCGAGTGGAACAGCCACATTAGAGATTCGAGCATGGGTTGTAAATAACCGAAGCAGCTTACGTTTTCTATCGTACAAATGCATCGCGTTAGACGTTTTCTACGTGTCTTACGTAATTGTCTTACGAATATCTTGTCCGTTGGTTTTTCAACCATTTTCTGTTTTTTTTTTTTAAATTTTATTTTGTGGATTTTTTTTAACAAATTTAATTTGGGCTTTTGGATTAAATTTGGATTTTTTTTTTGTTTTTTTTGTTTTTTTAATTGTTTTTAAACGAAATAATAAAAGTTTTGTTTTATTCGCTTTTAAAAAACCCTCGTAAATCGAATGGATCGAACCGAGTTACATCCGCTCTTACGTTTCCCTCCCACACAAGCGGATAAACATGGCAGCCTCCGAACGACTCGTTTCGGCCACTTTGACTTGGAACGAGTTTTTGCGATGCGCTAACGAATTTCGATCGATTTCGGATTGTTTAAACGACGGATGGATCATCAGATCCCTCAAGGTGAACCTTGAATTGTTGTTTTCAATTTTCTTACCTAACGTTTAATAACACTTGCGAAATCGGCCGATGGGTGGCGACACCGTACATTGATCGGTCGACGCCAAAATCAACCCCCGCGACCAAGTAAATAGACCGATCCAAATTAAAAGAATAGATAGATACAGCCTGGAAGGAGTAAATGATAAACGATAAAAAAACGAGGGGAAAAAAAAGAGAAAAATTCTCTTCGTTTAAATAACGATAATTGCACTTTTTTATTATTTATAACTGTGTTTTTAACGTTATTTCGAAATTTTATTTTTCCTTATTAATTTAACGAATCGACGATTATCCCGCAATTAATTATTATTATTTTTTTAAATATTTTTTTTTTTCTTTTTATTATCGATTCGTAATCGATGAGATTTTTTAATACCCATAATTCATTTGGAGGGTTTTGTAATGTTTTTGTTACGATTAAATGCGACGTTATTTTTAGGTTTTTATGTCGTAATCGTAAATGGAATTAAAAATTTCCATTTATCCATACGAACCAATGGTAAAACTCGACTCGTTAAATCGCCCGCTCGCTATTGGTCGATCGGAATATTCGGGAATTCACGACCGGTCCATCTAAAAATTTGTTTACGATCGAATGGTAGAAAAACGATTGCGTAACTAAAAAAGAAAAAATATTTTTTACGATTACGTAATAAAAATTCGGTCACGCTTCGATCCTTCGATTATATTTTCACAGGATGTCGAATAAAAGTCGAATTCCAATATTTGACAAAAGGCAAATTGCATTAATTAGCATTTAGCAATTCAAATTGTAATTAATTTCTCTTTCTCAGGATATCGAAGAACCCAATTCGTTCTACTTGGAAAAGAAAACGATTACACCGATCGAAACCGACTGCGAAATAAAAAATTCACACGGAGAAAATATCAACGTAAAATTTAAAAAAATCATTGAAAAAAAATTCTAATTTCTTCTCTTTCGATAGATCGATCGATCGACTTTAAACGTATCCCCGAAACGGCTTTTAACCCGCGAATATCACATCGTGTACAGCATCGCCTACAGTACACCCGTCATGTACTTTACCGCTTGGACTCAAGGTGAAATAATAATATCGTTTATAAAACTGAAATTAAATCTCTCTTCAAACAGATGGACACGTTTTGCCGTTAGAAGAAATATGGGAGAAGATGATGACGTCGTATCAACCACTTTCGACCCAATTGAAATGGTCGACGATAACTCAACAAGTGGGTTAATATATACAAAATCGATATACTAAATTCACTATTAAAACATTAGATTCACCCCGTCCTTCAAAGGCCTTTTTATCAACTTCATCCGTGCCGTACAGCGGATTTGATGAAAGTCGCGTTAAGTTCGTTTAACGGGTCGTATAATTACTTAATTTGTTGGTTGAGTAGTGTAACGAGTATAATAGGATTAACCCTTAATATAAAATATGCTAAAATGTATGATAATTTAATAAGAAAGTAAAACGAGCATATAAAAGTTATTTTTATTTTTAAATTCGTTAACCATAATTCCGTTATTTAGTTATTATATACAATTTAATAAGATCGAAACCACATCTTGGAAAAATCAAGATCGCTGGTTTTATTGTTGTAGAATATGAAAAATTAATTCCAATGTGACTGGTCCTTCTTGAGTTGTCGAAACTGCGCGATGAATGACCGGTATTAAATGACTGTCTAAATCGTTCATGTACATCGACGGTAGTTTATCGCCGTTCGATCCCACTTCGTATCCGACCTTTGAAGATAAATTTTGGTTTTTGTTTTAATTAATTATTTTGAATTTTTTTTAAATTACGTTTTCCGAGTCGATTGTTGCTCTTAATGCTAATTTGGTCATGTTTGCCATTTTTAGGTTCTCCAAATGTGTCGTTAAGGCCATGCAAAATGCTTGCGCTAATTTTTCTGATAATCGACTGATATTTACAGGTTCTGATCTGAAAAATTAATCGTTATCGATCGTTTAACGGTGGATTGATTTTTTTAATACCTTCTACTATTGATTAATTCGTCGGTTTGGATTAGAAATACTTCTGTCCATCGTATAAGCCATCTTTCGCCGGCGTAATCCGTCCCGCCGTGGATTCGGATGCTTTGGATGCCGTCCATCGACGTGTTGTCGATCGGACTTTTGATGCTGAATTTAAAATTGTTTTTTTAATTTTTTTTTATTTTGTTGAAATTATTATTAAGTTACCCGATATTGAATTCTTTATCGTCTTGAACCCATTCGACGTAAACTTCTTCTTCGTTCGTTTCGGCATCGACGGGACCGCAGGTTATGACCGTGTCGTGCATATCGCGTAACGATTGCCGCAATTCGGCCATTTTATCCGGTGGGATTTGTACCATTATCCCGTCTTCGACGATGCTCATTTTTGCCACGTAACCCGAAGACGATTTCAAGGCTCCACTGAACACCACGAAACTCGCGCCGATCGCTGTGAGGAAGAGAATTTTTAGAATTTTTAAATTAAATTAAATTGACGATTAAAATTACAATTTAAAGTCGAATCGTTGGGTTGTGTGTGGTAACTGCCGTCTTCGTATTGAATGCATATCAAATGCCAAGCTGCTTCGCTGCTGAAATTACTTCCGATGGCCAATACGTGATCGTTACTGTTGTTCAACGATCTCATTACCTGTAATTGTAAATATTAATTTTGAGTTGAGTAAATTTTTATTTTTAATTTACGTCGTCGTATCTGTTGCGCGGGAATCTGATTCTGGTTTTTTTGTTTTTCAAATGAATTTTCATGCCTCTGATGTTGGGTAATGTGTATTGATAATTACGAAAATCCTGAAAAACAATTTTTTTATTTTTAAAATTAAATTTTTTTTTTAAAAAATCTACTCACGGCTAAAATATTCATAATCGTGTGCCCGATTTCGTAAAAAACCGGTTTACGAAAACGACAACTTATAATAGGACAAGGATAAGAATGAAATTCGGCTCCGAGACGAAGCATAAGGCGGAGAGGGAAGACTTTGGCCCAAGGAATTTCCCATTTTTGTAAAAGTATCCCAATTAGAAAACTGGAATCGGGCACTGGGAGTAGTTGAAGACACTGCGTAGTTGGTTTGATGTATAAAAAACCTCCGTGATCGCGAGACGATAGAAAAGCGTGATTGAATATGGAACAACCCAAATCGGAGATGACAATACCTAGAAAATAAATTTTTTATTTTATTTTTTTAAAACAATCAATACCAATTAGCAAATTACCATGACTGGCATCGTCGTAAACCGAACTTAAATGATAAAAAATATCTTTCGGTATAACTTTCTCGCCGGACAAACATTCCAAAACAATCACAATCTCGTCTTGAGCAACGTTACACATTCCTTTAGTCGAAAAACACCAACATAATTTGCCGAGGCAGCATTGAACTGTTAAATTAAAATAATTAAATATTAAAATTTTAAAATATTCAATTATCGACTCACGAGCGACTAGTTTTGCAGTTACGAATAAATTTTTGTTGATGGCGAATTTAAATTGTGGATCTTTCGCATCTAAAAAAAATTAAAAAACAAATAAAAATTTTAATTCGCCCATTTTAATATTATTTACTAATTTTCTCGTAAAGTGTCGTCGGATCCGGATTAGTGTCGACCGATTCTGCAAATAAAAAAAATTAAAAAAAATAATTTTTAACCCGTTAATCGTTTATACCCAATCCGTTTTCGTCGTTGAATATAATGGGAGGATACAGCATTTCCTCTTCCGGGATGTAATGTGATAAATGTAATGGTAATTCTGGTAACCGAGTCGAGTGCACTGGACTGCCTCGTGATAAACCACAATCTGTTAATTAAAAAAATAAATAAATAAAAATTTAAAAATTATTATTTTTTTAATTAAAAGCTAATAAACAGCAACAATTAAAAAAAAGCCTCATTAGTTACTCATTTTTTAAAAAAAATTTAAATTTTTTTCATTTTCCCAAATTCAACGTACCCACGTTTCTTTCAATTTTCTTTTGTACTCGAGCGGGCCTGCGGTAAACTGGTTTAGGTTCTTCAAATTGGTCCAATTCGGTCAAATCACCGCCAGGACGGATTCCGTCTGAAAACATCACCTGCTTTGGTTCGCCGGCTCCCTTTGTTTTGAAACCTATTCACGTAAAACCTCGTTAGGCCATTCGTTTCATGTTATTTACTCAATTATTGAGCCAATAAAATTCTCTCTTTCCATTGAGAATAGCCAAATCGATTAAAATTTCAAAGTTTTGCTCGTCAATAAGTATCGATTTAAGTATCGAGCACAATTTTGAAATTTGTAAAAAAAATTCTAAAATCCTTCATCGAATTTGGGTTCTCGAATGCTCACCTTCCCTCTTGAGCACCCCAACCGGAACCATGATTGTGGGTAACGGTGCCTGTGGGTTCGCCTTAACCTGTTGAAGTGGCGAAATTGTGGAACAATATTCGATAGGATTATTAGGATTTGGGCGGCTAATTGGCTGAACACATGGGCTCGCTAAAGGAGCTGATGCCATAACTGGTGATTCGGCTAATATAAAAAATAAAAATAAAAAAAAAAAAAAAAATGGAGGGAACGACATTTTCGAGTTAACGAAAGAAAAAATTAATTTAATCAGTAACAATGAGGCTTTTTTTTAGTTATTTAAAAATTAAAATCAATATTTTATCGACTAAAATAAACCTTTTTTCAATAGAAGATGACATTGATTGCAGACACGCGCTTCGCGGTTGTCCATAAACTCCAACTTGGCTTTGGCAGCGCAACATTGCGAACACAGCACCAATCCGCACGCTCGACAATGATGACGTCGTTTGAGAACCGTGAATTTAACGTTGCAATGCATGCAAACCGATGCGTCCGAATCGGGGATCCAAAAAGGTGCCATTTTGCCCAACTGGAAATCTTCGGCTCCGTGCCAATCCGGGGTATCCGTCAACGGTCTCGAGTCCGTTGACTCTTTCCAAACGCTGTTGCAATCGGGTTCCTCACCCACACTTATAATCGGATCTATAAAATCGTATCGATCGGTTAGAATTAAGTTTCGATTAAATTTCCATTTAATTACCATCGATCAACGACGATTCGTCCGTGAATTTCGGGTTCGCCGGAGTTGGGAAATCCAATCCGGGTTCGCCATCCATTAAATTCGTTTCGGATAACATGAGAGTCGTGGGTCGTGGACGTCTGTTCGGAGCACCCGCTTCGTCCGTTTCTTCGTCTTCTTCGGTATCGTCGTCGTTCGATTCGTCTTTTAATTTTTCTTCCGGGATTTCGGATACTTCGTTCGTCGGTTCGTCCGATATTTTCTTCGTTTCTTTCGGATCCGATTTTTTCGAATTTTCTCCCATCTTTTCGATCGGTTTCGGTTTCGAATCGAACAGGATTAGATTTTCTTTATTCTTTTTAATCCTGTGTAATCCGACATCACTTCTGTCGAAGGGTTTGTCGGGAGTATCGTAGATGGGTGTTTTCGTTTCGCCCAATGGCGAAAAAAATTCGTCGCCCGAACTCGAATCTTCGGTCGATTTCGAAGGTGTCGTTTTTTCTTCGACGATCGATTCAATTTCCGCTTCCTTTAAATGTTCCTCCAAATCGGCTTCGGTCACCTCGACGTCCGCGAATCCGACAGCTATTTTTTCGACCATTTTCGGCTCGTGTTCGTCGTTCGTGGGTTTAATTCGATTTCGGTCGTCGTTATTGACCTTCGCTAATTTTCTCGTGGGTTCGGGGTTTAACGAGATTAAATTGTTTTCAACCAAATTCGACGTCGTCGTCGTCTTCGATATTTCTTTCTCCGAAAAATCTCGAGGCGGGGAAAAATTCCTCGTGTCCGAATTATTTTCTTTCCCGTAATTTTCAATCGTTTCGACCAGTTTGGTTCCGTTCGCGATTGGCGATCCGTTAGAAACGATATTTTCCTTTTCGCCAGTTTCGACCGTTTGCAAATTGAGTTTTTCGCAAGTTTTGAGCGAAGCTGCGAAATCGGCTTCGGCCAAATCTAATTTTTCCATCGGTTCGAACGGGTAATCGTAACGTGACGGTTGCGACTCGTTCGTATCGACGATCGGTGATGAATTTCTCAATGTCGGTGGATCAGTATACGAGTCCGTGCTGGGTTTGACCGAACGAAAAGCTGCTAATTCGTCTGTAATAATAATAAAATATTAATTTCCATTTTAAAAAATATAAATCTCGCAATTTCGTATCAATATAAAAACAAATTGCGCAATAACAAACAATTTCCTCGTATTATTTTAAACAAATAATCAAATAATTAAACATTTAAATATACCTTCGTTCTGCTCAAACTCGTCCAATACTTTATCCAAATCCACCGTGTATTTATCCATTGTTGATGATATCTAAACTAAAAATAAAAATAAAATTTAAATTACTTCATCGATTAAGAAATAATAGAAAAAATTAAACATTTTACAATTGCGAAATAATTTTTAAAGATATGATTCGATACAAATTTTATATTTAATTATTTGAAAGTCACTGCCATAAAATTGCATAATAAAATTAAACACGAAACAAATGTGCGAATAACTTTTTTGTCATGTGACAAAAAGGAAATTCGACCAAAGCCAAATTTGGTCGTTAAAATTAAAAAAAAATAAAATAAAATTTGTTAACGAATTCGAGTGATATTAAATACAATAAAACGAGTATTTCAAATGTATTTGACCATTAAATGTCGGTCTGTGAATAATTACCTTTAAGGCGTACCGATAACATTTAAACGAGTGTTAGTCGTAACTAACGAAATGGGTATTTGTTTAAACATTCGCGATCAAATGTTTCCTCGTTTTTACCTCGATAAATAACTCGAGCGATCGCTTCAAACAAAATTCACGCTGAGGACACTGCCATTTTATCATTTACAGCTGCGCGATCTCTATTGAATCTACGGAGTTAACGGGAAAAAAAATCAAAGTTTAGTGACGTATTAATACATCGTATCTGCTAACGAAACTCGTCAAATAAGTCGCAAACACTAATTCCGAAATAACAACGCCATCTATTAACAAAACACAAAACTTTATTATTGCATAAAATCTCATTAATCTCCAAAAATTACTTTGAAAAATATAAAAATAAAAAAAAAATTAAACTTAAATAAACCGATAAAAAGCGAATTAAAAACTAGTCCGATCGGACTCGACCCAGCACCGCAATACGTCATCGATGGCCTAGAGCGATGCATGGGCAAACGGAGGGTCGACGATGTGCAGCAGGTTGCAACGAAGCAGACGAGATCCATGGGTTCGATGGAGAGGACGCGTGCAGCGTGGTCAGCCATCCTATTGATATTACTTCACAGGACATTTGGTGAGTTCTATATTTGTGGATAACTAATAATTAATCGTTTAATATCGATTTTTAATTAATAATAATCAAAATGGGTGTGTTATAATTGACGTGGGAGTTCGGAGGTAAAAGAACCTTGTCATTCTTGGCATGTTTTTAGCAAACAATTTAACTCGCACCACACCTTTGACATTAGAAAATATGCCCTAAAACATATTTTCCAAGTCGAATTAATTATTTTTTTTAATTTTTCTAAGAGTTCAAACAACTTTTTAAATACAATTAAATTTCAAATGCTTCGCTTAACTTTAATGTCGGATGAATGAAAAGAATAATTTTCTAATAAGAACAAATGAAAAAAAAAATTTTTTTTTTTAAAATATAATTACCCCCAACCCCCCCCCAGCTTCCGAAATACCACCCGATCTCCCACCTGGCACTCGTAATAAGAGTGTTTGTCGCTGTTGGCGAATTCCCACCGGTCGGACCCCCACCCACGCCACCGGTGCCACCTACTGCGAGTTTAAATGGGGAAAATATTTGTATTTTAATATTATCGACGGTCGTGGATGAAATTGTAAAGATTTGAAAATGGCGTAATAAATAACGGGGAGATCAATTTGTGATCCACTAATCCCGATCGCATCCCGCGGCCTCTCTTTTTGTTGGGCACATTTCTATCGGAATGTTGTCACGCTCGAGGCACCTGATTCATTCGCGAGAGTTTTGGGAGGGGTCCCAAAATGCCCCGCGCAGGGCGTGGTTATGCCCTCCCCACCCCCGCTCCTCCCCGTCGTGTTTTGTCGGCCCAAACCAGGATCTCGCTACTAAATGACATTTTTTTTTTATTTTTATATTCCACTAAATTATAACGGTATGTGACGGGCAAACTAATTAAAAACCATTTTCCTCGACCGATAAATTCAAAGTTTTTTTTATTTTTAAAAAAAGACCACACCTCGGCCATTGTCGAATGTCCTCAAATTGGCCATTTTACAATTTTCCCACGCGGGATGGGGGGTTTTAACGAAACTCGAACCGGAAAAGAGTGGGGATCCCCCCCATTCACAATTCGAGTGGATCGTGGATGTGGGGGGAAAAGGGGTTTTTTTAAAAACCTGATAATCGACTCTAAAACTTGTGAATGAAACTCGCGAGATTCACTTTTCCAGTGAATTTGAGTCTTTTAAGAGGATTAAGTTGTCGTCGAACGAATTTTCGTTGTCGGCAACGATTAAAAAGGGGGAAATTGGATTTGAAGAAATATTTTGTTGAAAAAAGACGTCAAATGACCACCGACCGAGAGCTTAAAACCAGCGTAACAACAATTTGCCACCAGGCGGCTTCGAGGGGTTCGTTTTTGGCCCCTTTTAAACTATTTTTTTTTATTTATTTTCTTTCGGACACCCCTCGGCCCAAAGGCGTTGGCAGTTGTTAGTGGTCGACCCGTTTCTCCTGCCATTGGTCATTCGAAGGCCTTTGGGGGAGCATAAAACTATCGGTTGAAAACGAGATAAAGTCGGTTGATTTATTGACAAAAACGGTATTTTTGCCGACGGTAAAAACGAAGCAGATGTAAAATGGCATCTGCAATCCAACCCTTACATTGTTACGACACCCCAAACCTTATAATTCCTATGAATATCCAACACCAGGTGGTGTACGCAGAAAGGTGGGGGTTGTAAAGAGTGGGGGAATTCCACCAACGACCATCTGGGGAACTCCCGAAAGGGTTCGTTCATTATTAAAATCGCATTTAATATAAAATTCAAAAAAAAAATGCCATCTGGCACCTGCCTTTTCCGCCATTAATATTAAAAAATATAATAAAAATCTCATCTTTTATTTAAAAAAAAAAAATTTTTTTTTTTTTAAAAAATCAAACGTTTCCGACATTAACGAGACCCACACCAACTCGAAGGTCGGCGGAAGTTTATCCCACCCATTCAAAAAAACAGCAGCAGGTTTTTTTTTTACTAGGGGTGAATCTCAATAACCCCCTGTTTTACTTTTACCCCCTAAAAAAAAAAAAAAAAAAAAAAACTTTGGACCCAACTGTCGCCTTGAGCTACAACAACACCTGTTGTTTCTAATGGAATTTTTACTCGCTCCAAATACGTGTCTTGACATTTAATCGTTTATTCCCCCCATCTTTGACCGCGTCTAATTATCGAAATATAAAAATTTAATTTTTTTATAAAAAAAAATGTAACTTAACTCGATTTAGTCAAACCCGTGAGAAAAGTATTTTCCCCTCGTGTTCACAACTTCATTCAAGCTCATATCCCACCCTTCGTCAATGAAAGTATGACGGTTTTATGAATGGAGTAAAATTAAATTTTTTTTGTTATTTATTTTTCTAGTTAACTGCATTTGTTATTTGGCCGATGAATACCAAGGAGTGTTTATGGGTCTTTTACCGGCCACTTCGCGATCGCCGCCGATGTTATCCGAAGTGATGGTCGTCGCCGATGGGATTCCCATTTGGGGCGAATGTTACAGGAAGATGGGTAACAGCGTCATTCTGAGGGAAAGAGAAGAGTGAGTTTTTAATTATTATTTTTATTCGCTTTGCGTGTGCTTTTACACCGGAAACGAGTTGTTACCAATTAGAAATTTTGGTGGGAAATACCTTTATTGTTATACGAGTCGTAGGACTTTCGTTTCCCATACTTTTCTATCGATATAGAAAAGTCGATTTATACGCGTGGCCTAAAGGCGCTGTCGTTGCACGCTTGGATTAAAGGCAATTAAAGCGTCATTGACATTCTACGCGCTTTACTGGGCTCGGTTATACTTAAGAACGAGGTCTGCCGTCTGCGGAACGGATGGGTATACACAAATTAGAGGAGACTACGGACCGAGACTGATAAATATCTTAAAGTCGATGGTAACAGGTGGCGCTTACTGGGAAAGATGCAACTCGAAACAATGGAATAACTGTCGACATCCGCTCTTTTGGTGCAATTTAATTGTAATTGCGTTTTTATTTAAAATATTTTTCAAACTGAAATTTGAGACTTTGGAATTTTGTCAACTTTCAAACCGATCGTTATTCGAAGCGGTGAAGCTTAAAATGAATTTTTTTTTTTGCTTTGAAATAGAAAAAAAAAGCTTCTGGTATTCAGAAATTACTATTTTAAAACGGATTTTGATAAGTCAAAGTCCTATTTTTAATTTTTTTTTTATTATTACGTGAGAATTTTATTATTTTTTTTTTGTTGGTTCGATAATAGGATTCAGTGTTTTCGATGTATCGTCGTATTGGTGCGATCGAAGAACGTTTTGCAGGTTTATACGAATGGTAAAATTTTAAAAATTTTAAAAAAATTAAATTTAATAAATTTTTTTTAAATTTTTTAAGGTTTGGAAAAATGTTACAAAGACGAAGAATCGGCGCGAACTTCGTGTCCGACCGAATCGTCGATTGCGAGTAAAACTACGAAGGAAATTATGCTTTACAGTGAGCTAAAAAAAATTTTTTAAATAATATAAAAATTTACGTTCAACGACTCTTTGAGAAAAGAAACATCATCAATTGTGTTAATTTTTCTTTTTCCCAAAATTAGCATACAATGAAAAGTTGCGATAAAAATGTGAAATGTGTGTACACGTGGCTCGATCATTGTTAAACTGGATAATGATGTTTTTTTCTTTTATTCAAAATTATTCAAGCAAAAAGTAATTTAACCCAACTTTTTTTTTTCAGAAAAACCAAACCCTGAAATTGTCGATCTTCAATCCTATTGTCCCATAAACGGACGATTCAAAGCAACGTACGCATCGAATTTAGACAAAAACAGACATTGTCCAGTTCCAACCGCCGAATTCAGTAATTGTCCTTACGGATTTTCACTTTGCGCTAAATTCAAACAATGTTCGTTCCCAGACGAAGGTTCGAATGATTTACTTAACCCTTTGAATAAAAAAAAATATTAAAATTTAAATTTTAGAATTACATTATCAATGTTTGGGAGATTGGGAAGGAGCGAACGAAGAACGATATTTGGCATTACTCGAAGGCCAACCCAACACCCCATTAAATCCTACGGAGAATCCCAAATACCGTTGCGCCGTGAGTCGATTTAAGTCGATTTGAATTTGTTATTAAAAATTATCCCCAATTTAGATGTATTACGAGGACAAATCGAGTGGGAGGATCTCTTTGGCTTTGTCGGCCGATTCGACTTGCACCAACCAACACCTATCGAACAGCAGCGTGGGTGCGGAGACTTATTCTTTAATGCTGAGTAAGAAAATTGTCATTTATTTATTTATTTACCATAATTGGTCAAAAGAAAGATTTTAAAATAACAATTTATTGTAATTAGCCTTACCACCCAGTTGGCCACCCATAGCATTGGCCTCCGAATGTCGATTTCCATTGTGGGCTCAAGGACCGTGGACGAACCTAGAAGTCGAAGGTGGAATTATAATATTCAAAGATCACAGAAACTTCAAAACGTACACTATTAAATGTATGGAAAAAGAGGTCGAGCAAAGTCAAGATCGATTCAGAGTTTATATGAGATCTCAATGGTAATTTGAATATTTTAAATAAATTATTTTGAAATTATTTTTTAATTTTTTTTTTATTTTATTATTAGCGGAGATGAATTGTACTCGTGTTTAGAATTAAGCCAAAGAAGCGATCACATTATTGAATTTCAAATTGGTAAATCACATTTGACGACCTTGAATTTTCTTTTTTTCAAACTCGTTTTTGTTCCTTTCCATTCTTTTTGACCATGCGAAACGCTAGCTGAAATAATTGCCCCAATTTGTTCTGCCATGACTGGAACCAACTAGAAAAAATTATTTGTTATTTCAGGTCAATTTCCAGAAGTGCAATACAACAGTTCGATATGTCACGACAAACAATTCAATTCTCAGTCGTGGATTACGTTAGGAAGTAAATTTGAATTCATATAACACTAGGAAATATCTGATTGAACATTTTTTTTTTGTTTAGGACAAGGTCTGGTTCCCGATACTCCGTGTCCCATAGCCGGAGAATACACCGGATTCGTTCCAGATGCGCCGAGAATCTGCGCCAAATTAGCCTCGGATTGTAATAATCCAGACATAATGTTTTACACGGCCAGTAATTGTCTGAACCGCAGTCAAGTTTATGATGGTAAATTAAACGATTATTAAATTTAAAATCGTTTAATGTTAATTTGTGTGTTTTAGAAAGGGAATATAAATGTTTGGGTCAATGGGAAGAGAACGGATTGACTTATACCTACACGGAACGACGAGATGTGGTTGGATTCCAGTGTTTCGTAAGTTATAAAATTTAATTTTTTAATTAAATTTTAATTAATTATTTAATTGCAGTTGGGTACAATAATAAGCGAAACGGATATACAAATTATGGAAGCAGATGTAAATTGCATGCGTGGAATCGATCTTAGTAAATTTGGAATGCAAATGACTAAAAAAGGTAATTTAAAAAAAAATTAATTTAAATAATTAATTAATTAATTTAAAATAGCCGATTGCGATTTCGGAGTACCACCAGTGACGTTATCGACTTCGAGTAGGGCCACGAGTGCTTCTGGGAAAACATTGTCATCGACGAGAAGAGAGGAAACGACGAGAAAATCAGTTTACGTCACTAAATCACACACACCACCTTGGGAAATTATTTCTGGTATTTTTCGATTGTTTTATTAAATTTTATTGATTTGAAATATTTTTTTTTTAAATTTAGATACGAGAAATCCGATTAATTACGAATCGAATGCTTGTGGAATTAGGTGGCAAATTTCCTTGTTTTTATGTTTACTCGTGTTTTACTGCGTTTGAAGAAACGACTTTTTAATTATGTGTGAATGGACTATTAAAAAAAAATCGAATGTACAGTCAGATGATTTTTAAGTGTTTTTGTAAACTTTACATTTTTTTTTTCATACTTTTATATTTATTTTGCAAACAAAAATGTAAGGTAATTTTTTTTATACAATTTTGTTTTTTAATCGACTTTTGTATGCTTTTTGTGATATAAATTTTTGACTTTATTTATAAATGTTTAGTTTTTATTTTATTATTTAAATTTATGCGTATTGTTTGTTTTTAAATAATTATAATAAAATACTTTCCTTATTGGTTGGTTTAAACGTGACGTCATCAACCGCTAAATTTAAATACGGTTTCGTTTTAATACATTTTCATATCGAAATGGCAACGAAGGATAGTGGAATTAAACCGAATGTTTGGGCAAGTGGAACAGTTTTTCTAACAAGCAAACAAGATATGCACACTTGGACACAATTCGCCGAATCTTTAACTCCAGAAGTATGCAAATACCATTGGTTAAACTCGCTAATTACTTGTATGAATTGCATGAGTCTCGTATGCGAAATTTGCACCAAAAACCACAAGTGCGACGAGAAGAATTTAAACGAGCAATTATTAAAACAAAGACGACATATTTTAACCGAAAATTTACAAATTGTTTCGACTTTAATACGAGATTCGGACGAATTAAAAAATGCAATCGTTAATTACGAATTGCAATTATTGACGACGATGTTGGAGTCGATGTTAAGTAAAGACGAAAATAATTTAATTTATTCGATTCAAGAAGGTTTTTTTTTTTTTATTTATTTATTTTTAACTTTTTAATTAATTATTCTTTTTTTCAAGCTTTGAGATTGAAATTAGAGACGTATCACGTGATGAAAATGATTTTTCGTATCGATGACGAATCGAATGACGTAACCAAATTGAAATTATCGACAATTAAGAAGAAAATAACGAACGTTTACCGCAAATTTTGTTTTTACGATTCTTTAGTGCGCAAAAATTAAATTTTGTCTAATTTTTACAGTGTAAATAAATCTTTTTTATTTTTCATCTTTAAAATTTTTTTTTTTTTAAATTAAACGAAAGTTTTTTTAAATATCGTATTGCCCCTTGTTTAATTTTTCTAGATTAAAATCAACTGATTACAAATTTTCTATTAAACATTCAAAACGAAAAGAATAGCGAAATCATTCTTCGCGCACCTGTTAAACACCTGCTTTAATAATTGGTGACGTGACGATATAGCAAAAATATTTATCCCAAAACGTCATTAAATATAATTTTATTTAAGTTTCCATTACAAATTGTGACGTTGGTCGAAATTATTAATGCCGACAGAGGGAGCTAAAAATCAACTTTTACATTTGCGCTTGTGTTTGTGCCGCGTGGAGCTTGTTTTTTCTTTTTACATTTAAAAAAACTCCATCTGTTAAGTCATCTCCAAGAATATAACTTTGATCGATGGACATTGACGACACGTAACGATGAAAGAGTAAATGAAATAATATTCGCCAACGCTAAAATATTGCGGTAAGAATTTTTTTCTATTTTAAAAAACTTTATTTCCATTAGTCATTTTTTAAAAAAAATTGTTTGCGAAATACCAAAGGAAGTTGCATTTCCTCAACTTTTGTTTAAATCACAATAAAATTGAATTTTTATATTTTCGAAATTTATTAACATAAAAATTTTATATTTATAAAACAAACAAGTAAAAAAACTAGGACAACAAAACACACCCATTGATCAATCATATAAAATCATATGGGCACCATAAACCAAACTGTTATAATTTATTTACATAAATTACGTTTATTTTAACATAAAATATAATATTTAGGAAAAAGTTGTTTTTTAACTAGAAAAATACGAGTTCGTTGAACCCGAGTGTGTGGGGAATTAAAAGCGAGCGTTTGGATCAATAATTCAATCCCATCGGTACCTGCGTGCAAAAGTTTGCTTGGGAATAAAGTCGATTGTCGATTCTTTTAAGTAAATTTGTTTTAAAAAAAAATATTTATTTGTACTGATAACAAACGTGTTTTATAACAGCTGTTTTTCCACATTTATTTTATTTTCATCTCGAGGAAATAATTAGAATTTCGTCATTTTTAGGAATTATGGTGTTGCATTTAGATGCTTGGACCAAGTATTTGATCGTATTGTGTTCGGTCGGACTGGTCGCTGTCACTGCTTTTATAGTTGTTTGTTTCGTCAATCCATTTTGCCCTATTTATCGAGCTGTTGTGAGAAATGGGGACGGAGTGAAGAAAAATGGTGAGTGACTGAAATTATTAATTATTTTTAGTAAATTTGTAATTTTTTTATTTTTTTTAGGTAAAAAAGAGAAAAAACAGTCTTTTGGTTTGACGCAATTTGCCGATCCGGTCGAATTGACTAAACTGAATGCAAAAGTGCATCAACAATATGGAAGTCCTTTGCCTTCGTATTACGCTCCTGGATTCGATTTAAAATATCCACCGCCAACTACGGTTTACGGTAAACGTTTCTACGCCAACCCGACCGGTGATTCGTGTTACAGTAGTATGAGTCCTACGACCGAAAGTGGTTCCAGACCGATATCGCCCGTTTCCACTTTGGTAATTAAGTAAAATAATCATTTTAAAAAAAATTTTAAATTTATTTTACGTGATTTTAGGTGGACGAAACCGATAATTCGTCAACTCAATCACCACCGAGTATCACCGAAACCGAACCGAGTGTGTTTTATGGGAGTTTATCGGTCGTTTTGAATTATTCTTTCTTGCAAGAATCGAATATCGGACAACTAGTTATAACTTTGGGGGTAATTCTAATCTAAAATTTAAAATTTTTAATTTCATATTTCGACTATTCTTATTAGGACGCGCACAGTATCCCGGGTCGAGAGTATTTTATGTCGACTTGCGATCCTTTCATCAAAGTAGTCATTCTCAAAGCTAGAACTCGTTTACGTAAATCACGGTCACATTACATGATATTGTCCGAATTCCAATCTTCGACCATCAGGAAAACGCGACATCCGTCATTTAGCGAGAGTTTTACCGTCGAATTAGTTAAAACCGATATTAAAGTAAAGTTAAAATCGACAAATACAAATTGGTTGATTTTATATTTTTATTAACTAAATTTGAATATTGTTTACGTATAGGACTGCGCGTTGAAATTCTTAATTTTCGACCGCGACAAATTCGTGAACCCGTCGCAATTGGCCGAAGTCATGTGTCCGTTAGGTGAACTAAACTTGCAATTGTCGGCAACTGGCATTCCTCTATCGTTGGAACTGCAAGAACCTCGATTAAACAACGGCGAAATCCTAATAGGACTTAATTATTTACCGACAGCCGAAAGACTTTCGATTAACATCCTTCGCGCTATGAATTTAAAATACGAAAATGTTACGACAAATATCGAAACTTTGAGTAAGTTTATCGTTTTATTAAAAAAATTATTTTATATTATTTAATCGATCATTTTTCAGATTGCGAAGTTCGTGTTTTACTTTTAGTTAATGGGAAATTGATAAAAAAGAAGAAAACACCGACAGTGACAGGCAGCAACAGCCCTAATTTTAATAGTAATTTATCGTTCGACATACCTTTAGTGGACTTGAATCAAATTGTTTTTATCGTTGCCGTCGCTCATCGAGCCGAACCTGCATCGGAATCGGACGATAGTTTAATAGGGAAACAAAGTCGTCACGATAATTATATCGGTAAAGTGTTTTTAGGTTCGCCCATACAATCGCAGTCGAAAACGCATTGGCAGGCGATGCTTACGTCACCGAGGCAACAAGTTTCCAGTTGGCACGTGTTGCGATAAACTGAATTAATATGAGGTTGTGAAGTTTATTTATTATTATAGGTGACTTTTTTTGGTTTGTAGATATTTATAAATAATTTTAACAGCAAATTTTAATTGCTATATTTTGCGTCTTAAAAACTTGTTGACGGTTTTATATCTATAATAGTTATCAAACTGTAATCATCAATATTTAATAATATTCGTTTATAAAATTGCAAAAACATGACTTCATTAAATCTAGATTAGTGCTTTTTTCCAATTAATACATGTTATACAAACTGCGATAAAACTATTAATATATTTCGACAATAGATGTCGCAACTAGAGGGTATTAAAAGATTTCAAAATTTCAACGTATCTCAACGTATCTCAATTTGTAACTGCTGGGTGTCTTTAAGAAAGGTGTGTAAGGTAATTAACGATCGGGTCTTAATTCTTCCACTCGGATGACCCCTTCGCCTTCAAATTTTCTCTCTTAAAGAGGTCTTTAACCACCCGTGATAATCACCTACAATCAAGGGTTTTAATCCCTTCCGAAAGAACGTCGCTCACGTTTGTTCTTCGCCCGAAACAAACCCCTATCCTTTGGAGCCACCGGTGCCACCTGCACCCGAGCTCAAACGGCTCAAGTCGATTGTGACTCACTCTTAACCTTGAAGAAAGAATTATTGAATTTTTCATGACTCATTCACTAATTGATTTATAACCGATCAATAAAAATACCTTCCTTCAGTCCCTTGTCGTATTCCTCCTTCGGACCCGACCAAACACCTGACTACATCCGTGTGATAAACGTGATTAAATTAATCTCGTTTTCGTAAGTAGATTAACCGATTAAACAAATCTCAAATCCCCTTAATCACCCACTAATGACTTTGTCAACAGATGAATCGCTTCTAATCACTGTAATTAGTTATGATGTGACGGTTAAAGTTTTTATTATAATATTATTTCATAAGTATCGTATTTCAACCGCATTCCATCTCACTTTCACATCTCACGAAAAGAATAAAGAAAAGCGTTTACCCGAGGGTGCCATTTCGAATAATACATTCTTATGCTAACGTACCGGAATCGCATTCGTCATTCACCATTTTCACTAATACCTGCATAATAAACACTCGTTTAATCTCGTAAACTTGAAATGAAAAGGATCCCGGTCATTGTCCTTATTAATCACATCTAAAAAATACCCAACCAAAACATATCAAAATTATAGTCATTAAAATTCCTTTTTAGAACTCTCGGAACGATAAAACTGGCACTTTACAAGTACGAAAAAAAAGTCTAGCCACAAACCAGAAGCCCCAACATATTTCTATCGATGCTTTTTACAACCCCCTTATCCTATTCAAGCGCACATCCTGTAGGTGGCCTATTTACACCCCTCCCTCGACAACCCCCCGTAGATCCTGCTTCCCGGTCTTATCGTCGAGTAAGAGTTGAAAGAAAGTATTGAAAAACTGCCACACGATACGATGACGTGATCGAAAGACTCGCAAAACATTTCGTTATTAATTTCCTCTCGATTTTCTTATGAGAAAATCGCTGTTTGTTTATGAAACCTTTGCCCTCACTTAACCGCACCTCGACGCAGTCATGCGAGACATTCGAGGCATGACGTCATTTAACAAGATCGAGGTTGAGGAGATTCTCTCACGCCCTGCAGCCATTCTAGATGATGTCATTCGTTAATGGTCCAATAGCATTTCCCCTACTCAACCATCGCAAACGTTCAACTGACTCACGCAGTCATCGCACACCGATCGATGCTCCTTCATCGTTGTCCGAATGATCCACTAATCTGTTGCTTCGACGTTTAATATCGAGTTTGCCGATTTTTGGGTAAGTTTTTTTTGTTTTTATTGTTTGTTTATAGTTTTTAAAAAAGTTTTAAGATGTTGTTTTGTCTGTGCGTGTGTTCGGTGTCGATGCATCATTACTCATGTAATTGTTTCCTCGCATTTTCATTGGCCCGTAATTCCGCAATTCAATAATGCCATCGCACTTTATAAATTCGACCTTGGATTTCGACCTTCGACCTCCCCCCCACAACACACCTTCGACTTCACGAAATTCCATACTTAGAATTCGACGGTTGATGTGGTAACGACATCCGATTATTTATTTTCGGATCAGAGACTTGGAATCGAAGGGAAATGTTTTTGTCGAGATTTGTCGAAAATTGCCTCGTTTAGTCCCTCGCATGGGGTCAGCGAGTTGGGGGTGGGTGTCACAGTGTGCGACCCTCCTTCGTTTCACCCCCACCTGCTCTTCCTTTGATTTATGACGCCTTTTAACCGGCCTCGTTTGTCCTCGGCTTGACGTGAGATTGGCCATTGACACTCGAGTGAGGGCGAGCAAATTATCTCGTTAGGTGACGACAATGACATTCCTCCGAGGAATTCTTGGAATTTTAATACCCCCACAACACACACCCAACCGCCAAAAATGTGTCACCTCATTCATTCTAATTCCTTTTATTTTCTAGGGTATGCAAAGTATGGGTCCGTATTATCAACATTGCCGACAAGTGTCTTCGCAATCGCTCGATTCGGAAAAGACTTGTTCGTCGCAGTCGAGTTACTCCGACGACGATTTCGGTGCGCAAAGAATACGCAGATTTCAAGAATGTCAATTTTACTCCTCCGAGGAATTGATTTACTCGCAACGAGCCACTCGATGGCCGTACAATTGCACCGAATCGGTCGAATCGTCACAATCGCCTCCACACCCGATTCCTTATTATTACAATGGGACGATGGAATCGGCCACACCGTTGATGGATAGGTTATATCTAGAAGCGAATCAAAAATCAAGATTGCCATCAAAGTCCGAAATGGCTTTCAATTATTCTATTAAGAAAGATCAAAAGTGTTGGAGTGATCAAGTGCGAAGAAATAACGTGACGAATGTCGTAACTCATTCGATGGCCAAAGAAGAAATTCGATTGTTGATACCGGACTATGCGAAACCACTCACATCTGTTGCTCAGAGGGTGAGGGAATTGGAGAGGTTACAAGAGAAGAGTGAAGAGAAAACGAGGAATTTGGGGGTACTTATGGAACCTGCCAAGAAATTTCGCGTTCAGAGACCACAGAAATCTTTCATCGAATCTCGAACATCGAATCGATCGATGATCCCAAGTGAATTAAAGTAAATTTAAAATTTTTTTTTTTCTTAAAATTATTTATAAATGAAATTAAAACAGTCTCGTGACCCTCAACCAAACATGGGTTGGGTTCTCAACGTGCTTAGAACTTTAAATTACCTTTTTGTATTTATCAGTAGTTCTATCTGCGATGCGAAAAATACTCGGATTCCACCACGACCACCAAAACATCCACACTTAACCCGATCGATACAGAGAAAGACTTCGCCATCGCCTCCTCCACCGTTGCTGCCGAGAACTTCGTGTATAGCCACGGCCAGAGCTGCGATGGTTATTCCCAGTGACGATAACGATCGAGTATCGAGGACTGCCATTAGATACGTACCGAGGGAATCGTCGCCCGAATTACCTTTACCTCCGAGTCCATCTGATGAGGATTTCTGTGTTAATAACGACGATAAGCCGTTGCCGCCTCCTCCGACGCCTAATCAAGTGAAGAAAATATTAGATTCGTCGAAATTTGGTAGTTTTAGTTCGTCTTCGAGGTAATATTAATGGGATTTGATGAGTTTTATGAAATTAAATTTTTATTTTTTTTAAATTTAGTAGTTCGATTTACCCGAGGGATTCGTGCAAAGGCCGACTGCAATCAAATGTACTCGTTTTCCATGCAAATTGTCAGTCGCAGCCAACAGACATACTTGGTAAATTGCAATTTATTATTTAAATTTAAATCTTATCTCGATAAAACTTTTTTTTTTTTAATTTAATCGATTTTTCTCGTTTTGTATTTGGGTGATTTAGTTATGCATTATAAGACAAACTGACCATGACCTAGCATTGTGTTTCATTTTCAGGGTGCTGCCCTTGCTCTAATTCTGACTTTTTCTTCTATTATTTCATCTATTTTATGCAGGACAATACTAGTTATAATAAGTAATAACTGAATTTTTTAAAAAAATTATGGATGAACTGAATCTCAAATTCATACTAAATATTAATTTGTCCTGATTGCATTTTCAATATGAGTTGAGCAATATTTAAATATAAAATGGGATGATTTTTAGGTTATTTGAATCTATAAACGAATAAATATTTGCATTTTTTTTATAGTTGGTGACTTCGAGTCACGTTTGCCCAGTCCTCGATCAAAATATGGAGTATTCGAAGACTTAGGATTAAAAAATCAAAACAGAGAACAAACGGTTAATAAATTGCAGCAAAATCAGCTACAGCAATCATTGAATGGTAAAAATCAATTTTTATACAATTTAATATTCATTTAACATAAATCTTTATCAACAGTTTCGAGTAGACCTAAAACTTCAGCTGATTACATGCAAGGATTATTCGACGGGATTCCGTCATCCAGACACTCTGTGACACTCAAATTTAGACCGAACGATTCCAGGTTCCATCAAACTACTATTAAACTCGAAGAACCATCAAATCCGATAAATGTGATTTGATTAGAAATATTTAATATATCTATATTTAATACTATGTTTTGTACTTTTCTAGGAGGATTTGGGATCGGTAATTCTACGGAAGTTGGAAATTTTAAAACTTGAACAACTGAACATCCAAGAAGAGATAATTGCAAATGAGGAATTGGGCCGAGCAGTGGCTACGAGAGTCGAGGAATTAGCGAAACCAAACGAATTTGATAAATTCATATTACACGTGGAAGAAGTGAATAAAATCACGAGTTTACTTCTGGTGTTATCTAGTCGATTGGCTCGATCTGACAACGAACTCATGGCTTTAACTCAAGAAAATAGCATGAGAGTAAGTTTTGAACAATTCAATTTAAAAAAAATATTAAATTATATTTAATAGGAAAACATGAACACTAAACGTGATAAATTGTTCGAACAACTAGAAGAAGCTAAAAAACTAAAGGAAAATATCGATAGAAGAGGATTAAATGTATCGAATTTTCTTGCCGATTATCTGACGAGCGAAGAATATGACGATTACGAATATTACATCAAAACGAAATCGAAGTTGTTGATTGATTTACGTCAAGTCGATGATAAAATTAAATTAAACGAAGAACACATGTTGCTTCTTCAAAATGATTTGGACTGTTAAAGTAATATTTTTTTTATGGATATTTAATACCAAAAGTGTTTTGTAGTTTTTCTAAAGTGGATTTTTGTGATAAAAATATTTTTATTTTTCAATTTTGAATTTTTTAATTTTAAAATTTTAGAAATTTTGTTATTTTAAATTATTTTATAAAATTATTCCAGTTTTATTGTTGAAGAATAAATATCTTGGTTATAATTTTTAAATTAAAAAGTAGAAATTGATTTATCTTTGCGTTTTCTTAGATACGCTTTTATTATTAAATAAAGATTTATAATTCAACTTCTACTTTGTGGTTTATTTACTCTTAGAAGAACATGATGAAATATTTAGCAGCAATTCATTCTAATCGGGTCTGGTTGTTTTTCTCAAGTCAGTTGACCTTTGCAGATGGTGAATTTGGTGGTGAGCTTGATTAATCTTGACTTTTCGTTAATCTATTGTAAAAATTAGCACAGAAACTTAATTGGATTTAAAATTACCCAGTAAATGCTTTCATGTGTAAATTGAACTTGTTTTGAATTACTCGTAAACTTGCAACAAATTGATATAGTTCAAATCAGCATTAAATTTAAAAAAAAAGGAAATAACGAAAAGAAAAATAATTGTATAATAATAACCAAGAAACTTATTTTAAATTAAAAAAATTTTTTTTTATTATATTTAGTAAATTGAAAAACAGATAACAGTGATCGAGATTTTATTAAATGTAATGGTTTTTTGTTGTAAGCAATTTCTCAAAGTCCAAAATTGAATTTTGAATTCTGTCAATATTTATATCAATAGATTCTAAAAAAAAATAAAAATGCAAGTGTAATCTTGTTTCATTGCAAACACATTTGCAAGTTCCATTATATTTTGACACTTAAAATAAAAAAACTATTTAGACGTATCAATCAATACATTTTTAAGTGGGCCATTAATTCTAAGAAAAACCTCCATTCGTTAATGCTTCTTGACACATTTAGGTTAATCGTGACTTAATGCACATCCACAGTTTCTTGGCTTGACATTATGAGACGTGATAGTTCTGGGCATTACTTAAGTTGATGTAACCGAAAGATTTATTTAACAACGGCCAGATTGACCTCGTTATAAGAACTATAATTATAACATATGCCCATTATCTCAAATTACCACCAGATTGTATTAGGAATTTTTGTATCTGTAGTTTCATTGATTAATACGACAATGCCATGTTAAACATCGCGTATGTCACTAGTCTCCATGACAATGAATCGAAAGTGTGAATCATCGATTGCATTTTAATGACTCTAAACAAGTCATTCACTCTTAGCTGAATACAACCGACCCAAACCTCATGGCCGAAACAATTGATTATAATTTTACAAGAATTAACCACCAAACCAAAGATTACGTGAGTAATTACGACTAATTTTGTATTTCTAATGTTTTTCAATGTATCGTTTTAGGAAGATCAAAAATGCATAACGAGAAAACGAAATTTACTCGTCCTTATATGGGAATACTTAAAAACAACTGGGTACTCTTATAAATAGCAATAACACATAAAAATTTAATAAATTTTCCATTATAAAAGTTATTTAGAATCGGCAGATGCTTTGCAGTCAGAAGTGAATATTGAACTTAGTCGATTTTCGGTTTGTGACAATATTGACCTCGATACAATTCTAAGGGATTTTGAAACTTATTATTTTGTTCGATTTCAAAAATACCCGAGGATAGTTAAAGTTTCGGGAGAAAATATTATTGGTAAAATTAAAATAAATTTTTTTTACTCATTTTTTAATCATCTTTAATCACAGATGGAAAAATATCGAATTCCGATGGGAAATTATCAAAATATAAGTACATTTTATTAACGTTTATAAATTTTTCAGATTTTTTTTATTTAAATTATGTTTTTTAAGAAATTCTAATAAATTGTCGAAAAGAAGAATCAATAGTTGCCTACCCTCATTCCCAACTAAACCTGAGATTAAAAATGTAAGAAGCTTAAGTATGTTAAAAAGATTTCTAAAATAAAATTTTATTTAAGGATAAAGATGAAATGTCAACGATGCAAAACTTAAGTTTGGACGGTCAACGTTTACCAAGTGTTAAAAACAAAGAGCTTTTAACCGATAAAGAAAGGACGGTAGAAAAACATATTAAATATAAGGTTGATTTAAGCTTTTAAACCAAAAATTACTTAAAAAACTTATTTTTAAAGTCCTTACAAATCAAATCGTACGATGACGTCAACGAATTAGAAAACAGCGATTCATTTCGCCTACTCAAACCCTTGGGATTATTTAGTAAAAATGACGACGAATGGAAAGAATTGGCCACTGCCATTAGCAAAGTAAATTAATACTGTAAAAAGTAAATTAACAAAACAATTCCATCAAATTCTTCTTAAGGATATTTACCAACGAAACCCAAATGTTAAATGGAATGACATTATTGGATTAGACGAAGCTAAACAACTGATAAAAGAAGCCGTTGTATATCCGATAAAAGTAAATTAATATCAAAACTCGATTTTATAGAATAAATTTAACAAGAATATGTTGCCAGTATCCGGCTGTGTTTACTGGAATTTTATCACCATGGAAAGGGATCCTATTATACGGACCCCCAGGTATAAATGAAAAAATTTAGAGCTTTTTAAAAAGAAATAAAAATCAATATTTTACTTCTATTCAGGAACTGGTAAAACTCTATTAGCTAAAGCACTAGCAACCGAATGCAAAACAACTTTTTTCAATATTTCCGCTTCGAGTATCGTGAGTAAATGGAGAGGAGATTCGGAGAAATTAGTTAGGGTGAGTAATACTACACCAACAAGTAAGTCGAGCGTGAATTGTTTTAATTTATCTAAATTTTTCAAGATTTTGTTTGAACTGGCGCGATTTCACGCACCATCGACAATTTTCATCGACGAACTTGATTCTGTGATGAGTCAAAGGGATTCGTCAACAATGACTGAACACGAAGCGAGTCGAAGAATGAAAACTGAACTTCTCGTACAAATGGATGGATTAAATAAATCGGATGATTTAGTCTTTTTGTTAGCAGCTTCAAATTTACCTTGGTAAATTAATTGGTGATTAAAAATTTAAATTTCATTTTTATTGCTAATTGCTAATTAATAGGGAATTAGATCATGCAATATTGCGACGCTTAGAAAAACGAATTCTCGTCGATTTGCCCGACACTAAAGCGCGAGTTGATATGTTTCAGAAATATTTACCATCGATAATTCATTTGGGAAATGGAACTGAATTAAATTGCAGACTTCATTATAGTCAATTAGCACAAGTAATAGTAATACTAATATTAATTAATTATTAAAACAATGTCAATTGTAGGCCAGTGATGGTTACTCGGGAGCCGAAATAGTTTTAGTATGCAAAGAGGCTGCTATGAATAAAATAAGGAAAGTAATAGCAGTGCTAGAACAAGGTGGAATTACCAATTAAAGTATCGAGTTAATTTTACATTTTTCTTTGTGATTTTTTTTAAAGGTAAAAGTGGGGAAAATTCATTAACGACGATGAAATTCGATACGATTGCGAACGAAGATGTTGATAAGGCCTTAATGAAAACACGACCATCGGCTAAACAGTTTATGGGAAAATACGAGACATGGCAATGTAAATTTGGATCGACGTAGAATTTGTATTAATAAATGAAATATTAAATTACTATAGTTGCATTCAGTCATTTGTTTTATTCATTTATCTTGTTTATCAAAAACAAAGAATCGTTTTCACCTATGGAAAAATTGTTTTTAAAAAAAAACAAGAAATAAACATGAAAAACAGATAATTACACAAAAATTGTTTAAGTTTTTATACTTGTTGGCAAAAGAGTAAAGCCAACAATTTCCGAGGTCAGCGTGGAGTTGAAAACTGGTTCGGTTTAATACGAAAGAGCTAAGCCGTAGTTATATGGGTTCGATGTCGTTGACTAAATGCACAAACCGAGTCAACAAACTAATAAAACGAATAAAACAGACAAGAAAACAGAAAAACAATTTGTTATTCAGTTTTAAAAGGATTTTATTTTTTAATTTTTACTATCAAGTACTTGGCAATGTGCAGTTGTGGCTCTAGTAACTGCAGCGAATGGTAAATCGATACTTTTCCAAGGTCCATTTTAGAATGTCCTTAAAAGGAGTGTTGTTATATCATTTCATTTTATGCAGGTAATTGGGATGGTATATGTACATGCACACATCTGTCTTTCATACTGCAAATTATGTTTTTCCTTAAATAGAATCTCAAATGCGCGCAACCGAATAAACAACACATTGTAAACGACGTGTTAAAGCCAAATGTCTGTATCCACGATAAACAGAAAATTATCTTCGAATCGAGATTGAATCCAAAATACTGAACTATGCTGCCAATATATGCGGGTGTTTCGAGTAAGATAAAGATGATGGATCCTAAGGATAATGTAAAGATGCTGGATCTGCAATAAATTAATATTAACTTTCTAATATTTGTATGAAAATGTAAAAGTAAATAAATTTAATAATTTGTTATACGAGGATCTATTATGGCAAAGTTTGAAATTACTGGTCTTAGAGGATTCCGTAATTGTGATATTGAAAAATCAGTTAATCAGTTGGTGTTAATTACCTTGTGGTGAAACTTTTGTCGGCTTTAATGAGTGAAATGACTGGTTCCGACTTGACCATGACTAATAGGAGCCACGAACACGTGGCAACAGCCGGAAGGAAGACGTAAACAGTGAATGTGAACAGTAGTTGACTGCCAATGTTTTTCGATGTTAACTTCAATCCGCACAAGCCAAGTGGCTTAATGAAGAAATATTCGCCCCAACCGTACAAAGGCCCGGACACGGCAATCAATAAAATGAAGAAAATCCCATTCAGAATAACTCGAATATTTAGATTAGATAATGTAAACAGATATTCGTGAGGTTTCATACGATGAGTGTATCTGCAAAAGAAATAAACAATTTGAATTTTATCATTTTATCTAAACCTTTCAAGTTAGAAAAAAAATTGCAAAAGCTTTTAATTATAACCAATGTCGTACCAAGGTTATAAGCACTGTATGCGGAACACGTGTGACAAACAAATCATCCCAATTCCCAACTGTAAGAAGTTCACAACCCAAATAATTACAATATCTCAGAAAATAACTGTGCTATAAATTAAATTAAAATAACTATTTATAATTAATCAAGAATATTCACAATTAGATTCACTGCAATTATAAATTTGAAAACAAAATTTACGATATCATTAATTAGTATTTTGCATTATTAACTCTATTTGTGAAAGTCGTCAAACTTCTTGCTCGAGTGGCAAAGCAATTATGATCGTATTTATTATCAATACGTATTTAAATACCCTTTAAACGTTAATTAAAGAATTTTCGCTTACCTTTCAAAGCCTAAAAGAGCAACGATCCAAATAGTGAATAAATTCATGAGCCTATTGAAAAAAGCTTGTAATTGGCAGACAACGTGCCCGAACACCCATTTACCTAAACGATTAAATAATTGTAAATATTTAATTCAAGCCTGAAATAGATGCAAACAAAAGACTACTCTTTCCCTTTCTTTAATTAAACTGTCAACATAAATCAAACAAATTTCCCATTTTCAAACTTTTTTAAAAAAAAATCATTGCTTACCATAACTGAAAGATGCAATTTGAAAAACGGCCTGAGAACAGCAATTGATTATCCCGACCGTGGCCAAAATTTTGAGCAAAGTGTCCACATTGCAGGTATTTGCTATGAAATAACCCGTTCCCGACACGACGACGATGCGGTCGTGTCTGAGAGCGAGTAAAACGACTGTGTTTATCACTACGCATAAGAGTATTTGCACTATTAGAATTGCTACTGTAAATTCTACTGCTGGCTCGAAATTCAAACACAAGTCGCTCGAGTTATCGCTCATTGTGAAATACCCATGCTATTGGCACGTCCTTGAGACTTCGACTGCATCCAGTGAAGGGAGAAGTGTTGTCTGATGATGTCACGTGAACGATGACGTTAGCACAGGAATAAAAATGGGTTTAAAGGGTAGGAAAAATAATTTTTATTTTTATAGACTTTTATATATTTTTTTCTTTTACGTGTAATAAAATTATCGATAAGAATTGAATAAAATTAATAAAATAAGTAATTTTTTTTTAATTTTAATAAATATTAAAATTATTATACAACGCATTAAAAACATTAAAAAAATTTAATTATATTTACGAGCAATTATTAATTTTTATTATAGTAATAAAAATGTTGTTTGAAGATGATGGATTCGGTATTAATTTTTGGAATATTGCGATATAAAATTTTATTTTTCAAAAATTAAAGAAATAATAGAATAGAAGGAGATGAAGGTTTTTAGTATAAATAATTATCGATTTTAAGGCGACATTTCATGCGGTTTAAAATTGCAGCAAATCAAAGCTGATGAGCCATTAGAGACGAGTGAGTGCGTGGTAAACTCCGTTATTAATGGTTATAGAAATGTTAAAATTAGAAGAGCATTTGTAGAGATTTTTATAAAATTTACAAATTACTTAATTTTCCCAATAAATTACCCAGATGTATATTAATGAAAATGTGGGCTTTAATTTAGTATACACAAAGTGTTAGCCAAGTCTGCATTGAATGCGGTTACGGGCAATTGAACTTTGACTGTAATAATAGTTGATGGTGTGCGGAATACTAAAAGTTCCGTAAAGTATACTTCACAATAAGATTCAGCGGTGTCGAAAAAGCAATAAAAGAATTGCTGATGGTGATAATAGAAAAAAAAACTACTAAAATCGTGTATAAAATTCCATCGTTGCTATGAAAATGAATTAATTATTCCCCCCCCCCCCATTAGTCAATCTCTTTAAAATACCAAAAAAACTCTTTTCTTAAATGAACAAATAGCCTTAAAGCTTTAAAGAAAAGTAATTTTGATCAGATAAGAAATTTAAAAAAAAATATACAAGCAAATATAACTGTTGATAATAAAATATTAGTAAATAAAAATCAGCAGCAAAATGTATGTTTTTTTGATGTTTTTTTTTTCATTAGATGAGTAGAGAAACAAAAGATAATTTTTTTTTTGTTTTCCCAAGAGGAGAAATAGTCTTTCATCGTACCTCAAACAATATTGACACCTGAAAACATAATGAAAACTACTAAAAATAAACAAAGCGAAGGAACTAAAGGCATAAATCAATTAAAGTTTAATAACATCACACCTTTATTTTGAATAGAAATGAATGTCCTCAAAGCCCTAACTTTTCCTATCTATGCGTTTAAGGTGCACAGTTCCTGTGCTACTATAACACGAAACAGCCAATAAACTGCGAGGGCACTACACTCTGCATTTTAATAATGAGATATTTTTTTTAGAAAAAAAAAATAGTTACGAAGTCCGCTATGTCATTCGAGGGAAGTACAGTCAGTGGGGCAACCAACCGAGCTGGAAACAGTGAGAAACAGTGAGAAACATCGCTGGCAATGAGATAAATGCATCATTTATTGACATGAAATCCGTTTTTCTTATTTCTATATTTTTATTTTATTTATCAATCATCGATTCCAATGAAGAAAACGTAAGTGAAATTTCGTTTTATATAATTAGAAAACAAATATTATATTAAATATTCTGAATGAGCGAACTTGAATTCCTGTTATTATCGACTTTTTCCAGGTTCACTAAACTTTTTTAAAAATATTTTTTATAGTTAATTCGTCATATCACACTTTCAAGACATGAGAGAAGTTTTTTATTTGGGTCTAGTCGTAAAGGTAACTATTCTTATGTCTTGTAATGGCCTTGGGGAAAGTCATGGGTTCATCAAATCATTTAAATTGTGTAATTAAGGTGCTTTTTAGCCTTGACATTACGCAGAAACAATGGATTATTTCGCTAATCCCTTTATAAATGAATTTCAAAACACACGAGATTTTTCTTATAAATTTTTTGATTTATGATAACAATCATTCGCATTTCTTTCCGATTCATTGATTCGGAAAACAAATGGTAGATGTGCATTATTTCATTTGACGGATTTAAGGATTTGCTTCTTCTTCACTCGGGCAAAACTAATTGTATTTATTGTTTCAAATTTCTAGTACCAAATTACCAATTGGTCTATCTTCCCGTGTTCGATGGACGGAAGATTAAAACGAAGAAAATTAAAAGAGAAATGGAAAGCGAATTCTGTCAATCGTTTAATCTTAACGTTACAGCATTCGGACAAGAATTAGAACTTCGTTTGATACCTAATACTAATGTTAGATACGATAACTCGAAACTAGTCATTCGCACGAACGATGGGATTCAAACTTCGAATTTGAACGAATCGTTAAACGGTTGCCATTATCACGGCGATATACTCACATCTCCCGGAGGAAAAGTCGCTTTATCGTTGGATAAAGGCTACGTAAGTTACTTTTAATCGTTTTGGTACGAATAAAACTTTTATTTATTTATTTCTAGACTGGGATTATAATTCCAAGTGTTGGAGAACATTATTTGCTTCATCCAGCGCCTCCGAGAATAAGAAATAGAAATTCGGTTAATGCTAAAATGGCACATATAATTTATAAGAAGGAAAATAACGAAATAAGTAAGTTGGATTTTATTAATTGAAAATATTTTTGTCAAATTTTCAATTTTTAAATAGGCGAATGTGGACATTCGTTCGTCAATAGCAGTTGGGAAAATACGAATCGCAATAGCAGAAGTGTTTACGAATCGCAATCGTCGAATCAACTGTCGATCGAAACTGCGGTTTTTGTCGATAAAGACATGTATAATATAATGAAAAACAGTTTCCCAGCTGACCCCGAGCACGGTGTAATGGAAGTCGTCTTGGCTATGATCAATGCCGTAAAGATTTAGACAAAATTCGGAAAAATATAAAAATTTGTGAAAAATGATACTTTTCAGGCCGAACTTCTATTCCAAGCCGAATCTCTCGAGTCCAATATTAAACTGACTCTAGTTCAACTTGAAATACAAAAAACTGAATTCGAAGGCCTGAAACGATCTGCAAATATCGACCAATATTTAAAAAACTTTTGTTCCTGGCAGAGAAGAATTAATCCCGAAAACGACGATAATCCATTACATTGGGATCACGCCTTACTACTCACGGGGTAAAATTATAAAATACATCATCTTTAGTATTTACTTTCATCATTTTCACAGATCCAATTTATATTCGCAAGACAAAGAAGGGAAGCAAAACAACCAAGTCGTAGGTAAATAAATTTTGAAAAAAACATTTAAACGAGATTTCTAGTGTTTTAATTCTAGGTTTAGCACCCGTATCGGGAATGTGCCTTTTGGGCAATAGTTGCAGCGTAAACGAAGGTGGACATTTCGAAGCCGTTTACGTCATCGCCCACGAATTAGGCCACAGTATGGGCATGCAACACGACGGCCCACAAAATAGCAATAAATGTGATAAAAATAAATTCATAATGTCCCCGACTTTAGGCAGTGGGAAAACGACATGGTCAACATGCAGTCGAGATTATTTATTAAAATTTCTACGTTCGACTCAAGCAAGGTGCTTGTGGGATCGAGGATTTTCTCCTCAGCATCTTAACCATCAACGAAATACGTTATTACCTGGTCAACGATTCCATCCGGACCAGCAATGCCGATTGAAATTCGGTGTGGGGAGTGTGAAAGATCCCACTCAACCATTGGAAGTAAATTTATAAATAAATATAAAATTTTAAAAATAATTTTTTCATTATTTATTAGAAAATTTGCCAGGATTTACGATGCGTGACGAATAATTACCCTTTGACGTCACATCCAGCTTTAGATGGATCTTTTTGCGGGGAAAATAAAGTAAAGTGTATAATTTTTATAATAAAATTAAATTTATATGTTAATTGATTTGATAAGTATTGTCGAAGTGGAAATTGTGTCACGCGTCCAGCCGATGTTTCGTTAACGCCAATTAACGGTGGTTGGAACGAGTGGTCTCAATTTGGTCCGTGCGCATCGAGTTGTCTGTCAAACGATGGTCAATTAAGTAGTGCTGGAATTACGCTTTCGACTCGTCGTTGTGACAATCCTCAGTACGTAGTTAAGATTATAACGATATTATTATTTATATTTATAATTTACGATCGATAATTTGTATTTATAATTTAAAAAAAATTAATTTTAATAAATTTCTTATAAGAAAAAGCAAATTCATTCTCTTTTAGTCCAGAAAATTCTGGCAAACCTTGTAAAGGCAAACATCGCAGATATAAAATCTGTCATTTAAACCATCTCTGTCCAGAGATAAACCAACTTTCAATATCAGATTACGCTGCGCGTATATGTTCATCAGCTGCTGTATCCGATCATCAATTCACTGGTTATGGGAAACAAATTGAAGATTCGGATGGTAAACTATAAACAAAACAAATGTTGCAATTTGGAGTTCTTTTATATACCACAAATTTGAATCGAAAATACTTTTTCGAATGGTTTCACTAGAAACGACTCCAGAATGCAGCAAATGTCGAAATTTATTCCAATATAATTCAATAAAAATGGATTTTTATTTTTTTTATTTTTTTTTATAGCGGGCAAAGCGTGTTCTGTATGGTGTACCTTAGACAATGGTGAAAATGTAACAAGGAATTGGAAATTCCCCGATGGCACTCAATGCAAAACGAGAAATGTATCTGATGTTTTCAAGATGTTTTGTGTCGAAGGAATATGCGAAGTATAATATATTTTTACGTTTACACATGTAAATTTACACTTTAATTTATCTTATTTCAGATATTCGAAGATAATCATTTGACTTTATAATTGAAGCACTTGAAAAACCCGTTTTTCTAATATACATTAGTTTGTAGATTTTTACAATGAAAATAAATCGAAAATTTCTTTATTTGATAAAAAATAATGAAAAACGCACTCTGTTGAAACTCAAAGGAACTAAAAAATAATAAGAGCAGACGAATTATGCGATAGCGTAAACAACATCCAAAACATTAATTAAATCATAATTGAGTTGGCAAAGCGGACGATAACTAATGATCGAGTATATTCCAATTTGATGAAAATCAATCATTTTTTTATTCAGATAAATTTTTCTCAATTAATAACTAAATCTAGTTCACTTTTGACTATGCACTGCGCACTATCAACTTAGAATGAAATTACCGTCATTCCGTTCACAAGTGAACTGGAATTGGATATCGCCGTGATTGCGGTAATTCTCGATCCAAACAGATAGTGTACAGTCAGCCATGCTTCTCGCACCGTCGGACATACAATTTCTCCGGGTCGGATCTACCAATTTGGTAGAGACGGCATTAGACGATATTAGCAAAAATTTGGTCGTATCAAATGTCGCCCTACCTAAACTGCAGGTGGCTCGCAAGGATGGCGCCTGGTTCGTTCTCAACAACAGTTTACTGCACATAGTGAGAGAACACGAGCGACTCGGCAAATGCGATCGGGTGAAAGTGGACGTGGTGCCTTTAAGCAAAGTTCCAGCCACGATGCAGCACGGTATGGTCGTTCAACCGAAGCCGAACGTAAACGACAATAGCAAAAGTGCAGGTAAGTCTAAGGTGCGAGTTGATTTGCTTTAAAGTCGATAGTTTAAAAATGACCCCAGTCAAAATGGATTCGTCCACTGCGCCATGATGCAGTCAGTTTTACTCTCCTCCACCTCCGCGCTACAAATCTCTTTCAAATCTTTTGAAAAACAGCTGTCACGTGCAAACAAATCATTCATGAAAATCCGCTCGCTCTTCACTAATCACGACCATTTTAATATTCCTTTATTAGTTTTATCTACTTTCGGTCTTATTACTAAGCAAGGTTTTTTGTTTTTTTAAAATTTAAAAAAAATATTTTTATGGCAAGTTTTTACTTATTATTTTTCAGATCCCAGCAGGGAAACAAAACGTGGTTATGAAAAGCTTCCTGATCGCACTTTAGATGAAAGCAAAACAGAAGCGACTGATGAAGACGACGATTGCAGTTCGTCAGAATGTTCCGATAACCAAGAACGGGTCAATTCAGACAGCGATAGTGATGAAGGTAGTTGTCGTGAAATACGAGATACAATATACATTCCGCTCGTGTAGAAAGTTGCCTATCATTCTTATTTTTATGATAATTTTATTATCCATTGAGTGAGAAAGGAAGCGGAATTAATGTTGTGTTATTATAAAGCGCTACTGGAAATAAAAATAATTCAAAAATTGTTTTTGAATTTAAAAATAATCCTCAAAGCATTGATATTACAATGTAGAGAATTATGAAATGTTATAAACAGTTTAACATTATTACAAAAATTTTTGTTGATGACATAATTGATGTCAGTGGAATAGGTTGTTAGATATAAAGACAATAAGCAATTTACTGGAAGTGAAAATTTTCACACTGAATGAAATTTTTTTTTCTAAACATACATAAACAAGCTTATGTAAGGTAGATAACCATGACACTGGGACTTATCAATGCAAGTTTCATTACAGATGTGATAAGCTGTTACGAAACAGTTTATTAATTTTAGATAAAAATTAGATTACAAAACTTGATTTAATCATGTTATTTTTTTTTTTTTATTCATTGGCTTTTGGATTAGTCTATTAAAAATATATAATTACAATCCTTGCTGTCATTAGCTGCTTTTTACTCAATTAGTAATTTAACAAAAATATAACATGAGTTAAGTGTGGGATAAATAAATTGAATACAAATCTTTATTACAAACTATATTTCAATATTACTAGTTTTAATCCGAGTTTTAAATTAGGAAACAATAAAGCAATATTTGAGTTGAACAATAATTTGAATTTGGCACGTAATAATAAATCATGAATAAAAAGTTTATTTTTAAAAACAGATGAGGATTTGACATGCAACGTGTGTGATCGATCATTCGATAGTACGAGGCTCTTGGCAATGCATCAACAAAGGCGGCGTCATTTCGGATGTTCCGTCTGTGAATCTCTTTTCTCATCAGTTATTTTGTTGGAACAACACAAAGAAGCATACGATCACTGGTCTGAAGATGAGGGCGATTCTCAAGATAGTGAAGATGAAGCTGAAGGTGATGAAGGAGGGAAAACTAAAACGGAGGAAATGGAAAGACTGCTTTAAACCACAAACCTCTTAAACTTCCTGTACAAATTATTGTCGGAGGCAGCTCATTGTCACTGACTCAATGTCACGTGCTTCCTTTTTACTTTGTTTTTAAAGATTCTATTCTTTTTCTAAATTATATTCATTTACACCTGTTTCAAGCGCTGAATGTAATATAATGTAAAACTGTACTATAAAAATGCATTAAAAATGTTAAGTTAAACTAAAAAATGATTTAAAATCAATCAATGTTTTAGAATAAAAAAAAATAAAATTGTAAAATGACAATTATAGTGTGGCATTAAATAATAGATGATAATTATTAAAATTTGACAGACTTGCATATTGGAATTAGTTGCAACAATCTAGTTTCGATGAAAGATATTCTAAATATATAAAACATCCAAAATATTAAGATAAATTACAATACAGAATGAGTTAAAGGTCTGGATCTCTGAAATTATTTTCCAATAATGACTTGTAGATCAATCAATATAATCAAGCAAAATGTGATATTTCACAGCTCCTACTAACAGTTAACAGTAGCTTACATGGCTTACTTAAACCTCAGGCTCTTTACTGGGTTAGGTTTATTTGGATACCAACCAAGAAGTAACTGTAAAAGTTTGTTCCCTTTGTCACTTAGAGACTTATTGCATTAGCCCTTGCAAGGGCCTCAGCCTTGCCTGATAAGAATTGCTGAGCATACAACTAACTTGCCTTGGCCAGGTCAAACAGTTAAGGTATTCATTGTGACTGAGGATGTCTTTTTATTTACGTGCATACATAAACAAGTAGAAATTGTACTCTATACTGTTACAAGGAGGGGCGACACAGATCTTCCAACTGTTAACATGTGACCATTAATAACTAAAGAGAAGCAGTTGCCACCTCTTTGAAAGAGAGAGAGAGAGACAAAAGAGTTAAGACCTAATCGTGAACAAGGTTGGGCTATGGCAACCGTGGGTGGAGTGGACTAGAGGCTGAAGGGAGTAAATACAGCTACCCTATGTACCCATTAGATTGTTAGTTAATAATGCTTTATGTCAAGCAGTTAATTAATCTTAGATGCAAGGCTGGCAAATCCCACCACTTTTTAGTCTTAAAGTAAAAATCTGTTCAATGTGCACAAAATGTGCTTGTCAGGAGGAACAAAGGTTTGCCCGGCAACTATAGTCGGTTCTTGTCGGTTTACACACTGTGGCAGATAGGTGGGATTGTTTGGCGATCACCAAACCATCATTAGGCCATTGTAGTGGGTTTGTTGTTGGAAATGGGTGGCATGCAGTCTTATTGGAGCCTCATGCTTAATCCAAGGGCCAAGGGTTGAAAGCGTACGATGGGTGCGGCCTTAATTTGGTCCCCGTCAACTCTGAGGCCGTGGGCATAGGTAGCTGGGCACACATGGGATCTACATGCATGTAGATTACCGGAGTATAATGCCTAGGGGAAGAGCACTACTTGGGTGTCAGGCACAACTGCTTCACGACAACCGTGCTCTTCCTATTTGTGGAGCACTCAATTTTGTTTATTTTCTTCTTTGCCCTACATATAAAATGCTTTTGTGCAATAAAGGAAATTTATTTCATACAGTAAAAGTGTTACTATAAAAACTTCCTTTGTTGCAATTAAGAAACAACTTTTGTGAAATTTTGTTTTAATTGAAAAGTTTGTTTTTTACAAAACAATGCATTTCTTAACACTTAAGAGGATTAAGTGACAAGATCACGGAGTACATATGATCTATTTTTTGCCACTCAATAAAATTAAACATTGTGATGCCTGTTAAGTGGTTGTTTATCTGGCAACAGAAGAACGCCAGGCTGTGGGAAAAGTGAAGGTTAAGTCAGCAAAAACCAGCAAATAACATCATAGGACATATGATGCCGAAAACACAACAAATCCATTTTCAAATTTAATGCCGGCATGAGTGACAGATTACACATCGGTTTCAAGATCAAGTAGTGATAGCTTTATTTCAAAATATAGGTAGTAGAATAGTGGGATTACACAGACTAGAATGATTATTATTTGAAGCAATAAAGCAGAATAAAATCATTAAAGTGGTTCATATTCCAGAAAAAGAAAATGTCGATGCTGAAGAATTAAGTGTAATTATAACAATATTATTTTAAATAATTTAAATTAAAACTTTAAATTTAAAAATTAAAACTTTAGATTTAAAAATTAAAACTTTAAATTTAAAAATTAGAAAATTAGAAAATTAAAAAATTAGAAAATTAGAAAACTAAAAAATTAGAAATTAGAAAAAAAAAAAAAAAAAAAAATGCAAGGTGAATCTTGCCAATTCTTGCAGGTGCGAGAATTGGCGAGATGTGACGAGATCCTATGAACATCAGCTCTCCCAGTTGATACGTTTCAAAGATGGACAAAGGAAGTGATGTTCGATGTGAGAGTGGACATCACTCAATATGGGCTATTACGGCCCCTTCTCTGGTCCAGTAAAAATAAATTGCTCTTGAATCCAAACACTCACTTTCTCCATTCATTACATTAGATGGAGCAGAGTGTATGCTACTCCATGATCACAACACCATCTGTAGGTAAATTTAAACATTATCAATTAAAGAAAGCACAACATAGAGAGCTCATTCTACTCAACCTCGATTCTACTAGAGTTTCTTCTACTAGTGTAACAGCTAAAGTCATTCCAGTTGAAGCTGTGCTGCAAGTAGCAGGCTGGAGCTCGGGGAAAAAACCTTTGCTCAGTAGTCAGTATTAAAAGAAAGAAATAATTTCGAATGAATTTCAAAGTGCGATATTGCATAAATTGTAAAAATTAATACTAGTAAAAATAATATTGATAATAAATAAATAAATAATAAATAAATAAAATAAGCAAACAATTTGAAATACACACTGTGATTCTTACAATGAGGCTTGTATTTGTTTCTTTCAAAGAGCACTAAAATATCCTGAACGTCTGGAGAAGATGAGGTACAATGTAAACTCGACTGAGTGAAGCTGAGTTACTCAGCGAATCATAGCCGAGTATCATTATACCAATGCTTCGGATAAATTACAAGACCCACTCATCCAGAAAAAAGAGAATTGCATTTCTTTGCAGGTAACGCTAATGACTTATCGGTTCCGGTTGGTGCGCCCTCTCTTTTAATTCCTTCGAAGCATCAGTATAATGATATTCAGGTTGATATTTCTTCATCCAAAATTCTGGGACCGGAATAACAATGAGAAACAGCAGAAATAGCAACAATTTTAACAATAAATGCTTATTTTTTTTTAATATTTAAAAATATATTATACAAAATAGCATCTTTACTAAGGAATTTCAAATTCTAATTTTTTTTTAGTAAAAAAATAAATGAAAGAAATTTCAAAGTTGCAACTCATCACTTTCAAGATAAAAATACATTTCCTGGTAACCTGAAATATGATATGATATTTATTACATAAAAATAATAAAATGAAAAAATACTTTTTTTCCAATACAATTTCTAATTAATAATGAAAAAATTCGAAAAAACTAGAATGCAGCCCCAGTTAGTAAATATTAACAATTCATTTTACATGTCCTAATTTGGAATTTAGTGTAGATTTTGTGCTTTGCGGCTATAAATAGATAGTTATAGTAGGGACTCAAGAACTTTCTTTTTTGCCTTTTGAAAATCAGTAGTGCGACGGATTAAACCTAAACCGCACCGTTGTTTTTCGTCTTGAACTTGGCTGAAGAGAATCGCAATTTTCTACTACTTTTTGTTGGCAAAGGTAAACGTTTTCTGTGTCGAGTTTTGTAGTTCAAGAATGTCAATTTCATTCATGAAAAAAATTCTTGTTTGAGCCAAATTGGCTGAGGATTCTACACATTTGTTTGTCAACTTTTTTTTATTCTATTTTGTTTTTAAACGATTTTAAAATTTATTGTTTCTTTTTTAATCATCAGATCGCGAGTCCATATAATGTCCGAAGAAGAAGAAAGGTTTTATAAATTTATGAATATAAGTGTTTTCACTTTTTTTAAAAATATTTTTGTATTTGATTAGTTATTCGGAAGAAGAGGAAGAAGTGCCAGTGAAGGTCCACTTAAAATTCTATAAATATAACTAATGCGTTTTTTTAAATAAATCTTAATTTAATCGCTTTTTAGCAAGTTTCTCAACCGGTTAAAGTTGAGGTGAGTTTAGAGAATAAATTAAGTCGGTGAAAGAATTTTAAGGTTAATGGAGATTACATTTCAGTCCGATACAGAACGAAGACGTCGTGAAGCTGATGATGTATGTCTTTGAAATATACAAAAAAAATCCAGATTAAAAAAAAAATAAAATTAATTTTTATTAGTTCTGAATTAAGGAAAATGTAATTTTGCAATTTCTTTCTTATTGACAGGAAGAACGTAGAAAACGTGAAGACAAAGAACGAAAAAAAGCCGAAGTGCGGAAACGTTTAGAAGAAGCTGCCAAATGCAAAAAAGCAAAAAAAGGATTTATGACGCCTGAAAGAAAGAAGAAACTAAGAGTACGATTATTAATCATCAAAGTAATATTTAACATTCATTTTGTTTTCAAACCAAAGGTATTGTTGCGTAAAAAAGCAACTGAGCAACTCAAAGCTGAACAGGAGAAAAAAGCACAAGAAAGACGTAAAATTATAAAAGAAAGATGTGGAGAGCTTAAAGCAATGGATGGTGCAAACGAAGGTGTAAAGTCTCCAATATATTATTTATAATTTAATAAATCTAATTTTAATTTTCTATCGACAACAGCAACTTTGCAAGTGTTGTGCAAAGAGTATCACAAACGCATTGCCCAATTGGAAGATATGAAGTATGATTTAGAGTATGCTGTGCGACAAAAAGATTTACAGGTGTGATGAGTGTTTAATAAAGAAGAAAATACTAAAAAAACAAATAACCTTAAAGTAAATAAAAAATCAAAACAGCTTTGTAAATTTAAAATTCCAATATTTATGAAATTATCTAAAATTTAACTGTTATCTCAAATTGATTAAAAAATAATTTCAGTTTAATATTAATAACAGAAAATAAGTTTAAGATTTATAGTCTTTAATTGTAATTATTATTCAATTTAGACCTAAGCAATAGTTTAGTTAAATGTTTTCGCTTTCTTCTTCTTTCTTTTTCTTATTAGTGTCTATTGTTCTTCTCATTTTCTTGCTGCTTCTTGCTACAAAATGTGAGGTTAGTGAATGTGCCAAATGTGTGATTTTTAACATTTATTGAGTTAATTGTATAAACTGTCATATAAAATAATACATTTTCAGGTGATGGAGTTGAATGCCCAAGTTAATTTTTCCAGTGGAAGATTGTAAGTTTTATCCATTTAGTTAACCTGAAGTGAATTATAATCACCAATTATTTTTAGTGTTAAACCACTCTTGAACAAAGTGAAAAAAGAAAGCAAGTAAGAAATTACCCAAAAGGTAAAAGAAATTAATATTCTTATTAAGTAAATTTATATTACAGAAAATTACTGAAAATGAACGAACTCAATTTCCATCAAAATTTAAAGCGAGTTGAATCCAATAAATTCAGCATTGAAATTGGTGACAGAGAAGTAATTAAATAAAAACCAAAACAAATTTCAAATTTTATAATATAAACTATCTGATCATTATTAGAAATCTGAAAAACCAGAATGGGCTTTGGGTGCAAAAGAAGCGAAAAAAGATGAGGCGAAAATTGAGGAACCTGAAGATTAAGACTGACCGAAACCATTTATAATATTATTATTAATATACTTAGATATTACTATAATTACTGTTACAATAAAATATATAATTCCATGTAAAAGAAATAAATGTAGAGTTACAATTAATAAACGAAAATATTAATTATAATAGTATTTAGTCTTTTTCATCATATCTGAACATTTTATCTAAAAATAAAAATAGTTTAAATGACAAATATTTCAGAATAATTAATTTTTTAAAGAAATAAAGTTAAAATGGAGGTAAATTTAAGTTTCGTTTTCGTATTTAGTTGCTAGGTATCCCAGTATAAATTTCCCTTGTCCTAATTAGGAATTCTAAGTCGTCGATCTTATTCTATAAATAGGAAAACTTAACGTTTGAAAAGTGTGTTTCAGTTCAGTCGACTCGGTTGGCTCGTACAGTTTGCACCGTCTTCTTCGCAACTCACTTTAAGTAACCATGTCTGATGACGAACGTGAATACAGGTTATAATGGAATAATTCAATTTTAAATTCTACGTGTGAAAAATATTGATTGACAATTTCTTTTAAATACATTTTCAGCGAGGAAGAGGAGGAAGAAGAAGAGGAAGAGTGAGTTACAATACTTAATATTCTATGGGTCTTTCATTTCAATTTTTTAAAAATCTTTTTATATAGAAATGAAAATATCAATTTTATAATTTTTTTTAATATAAATTTTTAAAATTAAATTTTTCCCGCTTTTTAGACTGTTAAATTTTAGCATATTTAACGATGCCCCCTTTTTTGGCATCGACGCGACTTTTGTGTTTACAACTAAACTTAGTTCAAATGCACACTGAACTATTAAATATTGCAAGTTACAGTTTTCTTCTTTTTATTTTTTAAACTTCTGCTACGTCGTGTCTTCGGTTGTTCGCACTAAAGGGAAAAGGAGCAGCAACGTAGGCAAGTTTCATTCCGTGGTACGAACTTTGATCAAATTTAATTTTTTTTTTTAATTATTGAATAAATTATTGAAAACATTTTTGGTTTTTTTGCGATCAATGTCCGTCCCGGAGGCGATTTTTTTTGACAATATATTTTGTAAAGCTTAGAAACGACTTAAACGTTTGTCGCCATTGGAAATCGTGACGTAATAATAAACTAATAAACTGTGGTGTGTTATTTGGCATGAATTCAAACATGTATGCCATTTTGTTTATTAAGGTGCTATTTTTGGGTTGTAACATTCCAAATCAAATTTCTAGGGTAAAATATATAACAAAATAGCTGGGGATTTCCTACGATCATCTATCTCCTAACTTTTGGCACCAATTTTCTTCCAGATAATTTAAGCTGCTATAATTTAGAATTTTTTATACTAAGTCGTTTTTGTCAGTTATAAATCATTATAATATTTTTTCTAAATGTATATAATTATGTATTTTTTTAATGTGTAAATGTGACATGAAAAAAAATCTACATTGTTTTTTTTTTCTTTTTTATATTTTTGTAAGAGTGGAGCAGAAGAAGGCTCCGCCACCCAAGTAAGCCATTTGGCCACTTTTTTTTTAATTTTTTTTTTTTTTTTTTGCATGGTATGTGGAGTTTTTGTTCCCTGCCATTGTTTTTTGTTTTTTATTTTTTTGTTTTTAAATTTTTGTATTTTTTATTTTTTTTTAATTTATTTTTTGTATGTTTTGCCAGTTTATCACTTTGCAGTGCGACTGCGTACGCTTTAAATTTTTTAAATTTTTAAAAAAATCATCATTATGTCTTTTTTAACCATTATATTTTTCCCAAATTTTTCGGAATTTTTTATATTTTAAACTATTTTTATTTGTATTCATTTAATACAATTGTTGATTGTTTATTATTTATAGCGTCATATTCTATCATTTTCATGTTTGTGTCAGCATGAAAAAGGCATGTTTGACATCAACTAATTTCCTATTGGTTTAGCTGCTTGTTGTATTCATGTATTATTTATTATTGTTAAAATTCTACGAATTTTATAATAAAATATTTCATTTTAGACCTGCTGCCCCAGCCGAACCTCAAAGATCCGAAACCGAAATAGTTTTGGAGGAAAAGATTCAAAAGAAAAAAGTGGAAGACGAGGAACAATGGAAAGAATACATCGATCAATGGCGCAAACAGAGAAACAAGGAAGAGGAAGAATTACGAGTTCTCAAGGAAAAACAAGTATTAACCATTATTACAATTGTATAAAAATCAATGATTCTACTCTTCAAAACTTCCAGTACAAACGACATCACGAGCGAGAAAAGGAGGAACACGTCAGAACGGAGAAGAAGAAACTAGAAGATGAGAAACGACAAAAAGAATTGGAAGAAAAACGCCAACGCGATTTGGAAGAGAAGAAAAGGCGATTGGAAGAAGCCGAGAAGAAGAGACAGGCCATGCAACAAGCTCTGGAATTACAAAAGAGCACAGATATCAAGCCTAACTTTGTCATCCAAAAGCGTGATGATGGTGGCCCTGGAGCAAATGTCGGTAACACAGCAATGGATAAAGTAAGATTACAACTTGTTTCTTTCGATAGCAAACTAAAAACACTATTTATTACAGTTGATGAACGTTGCAGCTGCTCGAGGTGAAATGGGCAAAACTCGTGAGCAGTTGGATGAAGATAAAAAGATCTCTCTGAGCTTCCGTGTTAAACCATTGGAAATCGATGGCTTAACATTGGATAAGCTGAAGGAAAATGCCAAAGAAATGTGGGATAAAATCTGCCAATTAGAAACTGAAAAATATGACTTGGAAGAACGTCAGAAACGTCAAGATTATGATGTAAATATAAGATTCAATGAAAAACCTAAAACTCAGTTTATTCAGTTAACTGTCTATTTTATTAGTTGAAAGAATTAGGTGAACGTCAAAGACAAATTAACCGGAATAAAGCTTTGAAGAAAGGTCTTGACCCAGAGTAAGTTTCTCAATACATTATAATTTAATTTATATTATATCATACTTATATAAATATATTGAATTTAGGTCATTATCAGGACGACATCCACCTAAACTCCAAGTAGCCAGCAAGTATGAGAGACGAATTGATAGGCGCACTTACGATGACAAGAAAGGGCTTTTTGCTGGAGTCAGTCATTATTTTCAATTTCTATTGTTAAATTTTACTTGAAACAATATTTTTAACTTTTTTAATAGGGATTCGAAGCGTCGTTCATGGCAAGAATCGAGAAAGATTGGGAAGATAAATTAATGTCACATCAGGAAAAGAAAGGGAAATTGCCGAAATGGTTAGGAGAAAACACTGGAAAAAAGACCGCTTTCGAAGAAGATAGCGTAGCTCAGGAAGAATATGTCGAGGAAGAGGAAGAGGAAGAAGAAGAGTAAAGGAAAAAAGCTTTCAAAATTGAATGTTTAATGCAAAAATTTACAAGTGTTTTTGCTTCTTTTATCCTTCTTTTATGTTAATAAAACCATTTAATAACATTTAAATAAATTTGATGAATTGAATAAATTAATGAATTAATGAAATTAATAACATAAATAAATGAATTAATAATATTACAAAGAGTTAAATGAATTTGATTTCAAAATTGAGCATTTTATTATTTATTTTTTAAACCAAAAAAATACATTTTTTGGTTTTATTTTTTTATTTAGTTATTTTTTTATTTTATAGAAATTAACAATTTCATTTTTAAGTGACTTTTGATTCATCTTCTAATCAAATAAAAATTATAATGTGAAAAAGAAAATCTGATAATAAATTGACTGCCTAAAAGTTGGCTTCATAATGTATTCCATTTTGCTACTATGACTTCATTTGTTAGAAAATAAAGTATATTCTATTAATGTATTAGATACATTTTAAAGCTTATTCATTCTGACTTGTGAGTAAAATAAATCTTATAACTAATATTTAATATTTGGAATTTTAAAATCTCAGATAATTCCAAACACATTTCAAAAACTCGCTACAGCACATGTGGATTGCGCAGAGAATCTTCTGTCATCTGCTATGTTCACATTATGGTGATTTTGTTAAGAGTAAAGCCAAACAACATGTTCGATGAGAAGTCCGGAATCAACTGATTTTTATTTGTTTTACAGAG